>CAKOAT010288488.1:43412-96354 GCA_932364175.1 Eruca vesicaria subsp. sativa | reverse complement strand
TGATCGACTTCCTGAAAAGCAACGTCAAAACATTTGCATGGACTACCAGCGACATGAGAGGTATAGACCCGAATGTCACCTCTCACAAGCTCAACGTAGATCCTACTTTCAAACCGATCAAACAAAAACGCCGTAAGCTAGGCCTCGAAAAAGCCCAAGCTGTCAACGACGAAGTAGATCGACTCACGAAAGCAGGGTCGATCCGCGAAGTACACTACCCCGATTGGCTAGCTAACCCCGTAGTAGTGAAAAAGAAAAACGGGAAGTGGAGGATCTGTGTAGACTTCACCGACCTCAACAAGGCCTGCCCTAAAGACAGCTTCCCATTACCTCACATCGATCGCCTCGTTGAGGCGACAGCTGGCCACCAGCTCCTATCCTTCATGGACGCCTTCTCTGGATATAATCAAATCCTGATGAATCCTGAAGATCAAGAAAAAACCGCATTTATAACCGAACGCGGAACCTACTGCTACAAGGTAATGCCATTCGGACTAAAAAACGCGGGAGCTACTTACCAGAGGCTCGTGAACAAAATGTTTGCTGGGCAGCTCGGAAAAACCATGGAGGTATATATTGACGATATGCTGGTTAAATCCTCAGCTGGGGAAAACCACATCTCCCACCTAAAAGAATGCTTCGATATCCTCAACAAATACGATATGAAATTAAACCCCGCAAAATGCACCTTCGGAGTACCCTCGGGCGAATTCCTCGGCTACCTCGTAACCGAGAGAGGTATCGAAGCCAACCCGAAACAGATAGCGACCTTCCTGGAAATGCCGTCACCTAAGACAACCAGGGNAAAATAACAAGAAGTTCTTGTGGGATGAGAAGTGCGAGGAAGCCTTCAAACAACTGAAGGCTTACCTCTCCGAACCCCCGATCCTGTCTAAACCAGTAACAGGAGAACCCCTGTACCTATACCTCGCAGTGTCAACTGCGGCGGTTAGCGGCGTACTGGTACGAGAGGAGCAAAACGAGCAAAGACCTGTCTATTACACGAGCAAAAGCTTAATAGACGCTGAAACCAGGTATCCTACAATGGAAAAGTTAGCCCTGGCAGTCGTGACAGCCGCCAGGAAACTACGACCTTACTTCCAATCACACTCGATTGTAGTAATGACCTCACAGCCAATACGCACGATCCTGCACAGCCCTAGCCAGTCAGAACGATTGGCCAAATGGGCCATAGAGCTCAGCGAATACGACATCGAATACAGACCCCGAGCTGCCATAAAAGCTCAGGTCCTCGCTGATTTCATCATTGAGCTATCATCTGAGCAGCTAGATCCAAGAGCCGAAGCTCCGGAATGGAGCCTCCATGTCGACGGAGCCTCGTCAAAACAAGGTTCCGGAATTGGCCTAAGGCTGACCTCGTCAGCCGGAGAGACCATCGAGCAATCCTACAGGCTCGGCTTCAATGCTTCAAACAACGAAGCCGAATATGAAGCACTAATCGCAGGGCTAAGACTCGCCCTAAGCCTCGAAATCCGAGAGCTGAACGCCTACAGTGACTCACAGCTGGTAGCTAGCCAGTTCAACGGCGAGTATGAAACCAGGGACGAAAGAATGGGGGCATACCTCGAAGTGGTACAAAGCCTCACTAAACAGTTCGTTAAATTCGAGCTAACGAGAATCCCGCGGGGAGAGAACTCCTCAGTAGACGCGTTGGCTGCGTTGGCATCCACATCAGATCCCCTGGTAAAACGAATCATACCCGTAGAAGGAATCGAAAAACCAAGCATCGACATAGCTACCAAAGCTGAGATGGATAGCAAACCGAAAGAGCAAACAGAAGGTAGCTCAGAATCGGAAGAACCCAAGTCCTAACCACATTCTGGTTCCCAAAAACAAAAACCCGCAAGTTCCGAAAGCACACCTCCGGGGGCATAGTACAGCCTTCGAGCTCACTTGTCCTGAGAGTAAGCACTCGCAGAACAAGATATTCTCCCGAGCCCGAAACCCCAACCGAGGATACAACCCCAGCCCCGGAAATAAATAACACACCTGGAGACGTCCCCCCAGATCTAGGTTCCGACGAACCTAACAGAAGGAACATCCCCAGGAGAACAACCCCCGGACGCGACAACCGAGAGCCCGACCCCGCGCCGGGACCTCCCTCCTCCCTCCACGAGAAAATTATGGGGAGAGAGGACTGGAGGATTCCAATCATGCAGTATATTTCGGAGGGCAAGGTCCCCCCCCACAAATGGGAGGCTCGAAAACTTAAAGCAATAAGCGCAAGATACTGCATAATGGAATCTATCTATCCTTTATAAACGAAGCGTATCGGGACCTTACCTAAGATGCGTCCACGGCCTCGACGCCATCAAACTCATGAAAGAAATGCACGACGGCTCCTGCGGAAACCATTCCGGGGGCAGAGCTCTAGCTATCCGAATCAAAAGGCAAGGTTATTTCTGGCCCACCATTATCGCTGATTGCGAGACCTACTCATCCTCATGCGACAGATGCCAGAGACACGCACCTTTTATACATCAGCCATCAGAGAAATTGTCCTCGATATCCGCCCCATACCCATTCATGAGATGGTCCATGGATATCGTAGGACCACTAGTCGTATCTGGAACAGGAAGGCAGAAGCTACGGTTCCTACTAGTCCTAACAGACTACTTCACGAAATGGATAGAAGCTGTGGCTTTCGAACAGGTAACTAAAGTCGAAACCGAACGACTCGTATGGAGAGACATCATTTGTCGCCACGGAGTCCCATACGAAATCGTAACCGATAACGGATCGCAGTTCATATCCAACGACTTTAAAGACTTCTGCGACAAGTGAAAAATTCGCCTCACCATGTCGACACCGCGATACCCCCAAGGAAACGGCCAGGCAGAGGCTGCTAATAAATCAGTATTAGCAAACCTCAAGAAACGCCTTGGAATCGACAAGAGTTCGTGGTCCGAAAGGTTACCCGAAGTACTCTGGGCTTGCCGAACCACCCCACAAAGAGCTACGGAAGAAACCCCCTTCTCCCTAGCCTACGGGATGGAAGCTGTTGTCCCAGCCGAAACTGTCACGGGGAGCCTCCGCCGGGAGCTCTGCACAACGAATCCCGAAGCTAACAATCGGCTCCTATCCGATCACCTCGACCTCATCGAGGAACGGCGGGATCAAGCCTTGCTCCGCATCCAAAATTATCAACAAGCAATGGCCCGACATTATAACTCCAAGGTCAGGTCCCGGCAATTCGTCGTAGGTGACCTGGTACTCAGGAAAGNCCGAAGCTAACAATCGGCTCCTATCCGATCACCTCGACCTCATCGAGGAACGGCGGGATCAAGCCTTGCTCCGCATCCAAAATTATCAACAAGCAATGGCCCGACATTATAACTCCAAGGTCAGGTCCCGGCAATTCGTCGTAGGTGACCTGGTACTCAGGAAAGTCTTTAACCATACCAAAGAGCCAAACGCTGGAAAACTTGGGACCAATTGGGAAGGCCCCTACCGAATCATCCATGTGATACGTCCAGGCATTTACAGGCTCATGAAGGTATGAACCGGGGTACCCGAAATCCGATCATGGAATGCCATGAATCTCAAAAAATACTACCATTAGGTACCTAAAATTTATTGAACTACGTTTGGCTTGATCCCTTGACTGGGTACGTAGGCAACTCCGTTATGAGTGCAGCCTCAATCTCACCTCAACATATTCATCTTCACACTCAAAGGGGGCACGTGCTCCAAACACCCAGTTCAAGCTATTAACTTCATGATTATGTACTCCATCAAAGTTATAATGAAAACATTCGCGTTCAATCGTCCCATGTTCCTATTATCTAAAATCAGGTCATGCTGAACCTGAACCCAAGGTCTTAAAATCCTACTATCTAAAATCAGGTCACGCTGAACCTGAACTCAAGGTCTTAAAATCCTACAATCTAAAGTCAGGTCACGCTGAACCTGAACTCAAGGTCTTAAAATCCTACTATCTAAGATCAGGTCACACTGAACCTGAACTCAAGGTCTTAAAACCCTACTATCTAAAGTCAGGTCACGCTGAACCTGAACTCAAGGTCTTAAAACCCTACTATCTAAAGTCAGTTCACGCTGAACCTGAACCCAAGGTCTTAAAATCTTACAATCTAATATCAGGTCACGCTGAACCTGAACTCAAGGTCTTAAAATCCTACTATCTAAGATCAGGTCACACTGAACCTGAACTCAAGGTCTTAAAATCCTACTATCTAAAATCAGGTCACGCTGAACCTGAACTCGAGGTCTTAAAACCCTACTATCTAAAGTCAGGTCACGCTGAACCTGAACTCAAGGTCCTAAAATCCTACTATCTAAAGTCAGGTCACACAGAACCTGGATCCTACCACTTGAAAACGGATCGCAACAGACCCGAACCTAGATTCAGGTCACCGCATGAAGTCTAAGATCTTCAAATAAGGTCAGGGCACGACCAATCTGAACCTAAAAACTCTGAAATTTTAACAAAGTTTCTAAGACTCGAAAGCATCCAAAGGGATCCAAATCCAAAATAAGTTGTTCCCAATAGACACAAAGTCTATTTAAAACGATCTGGACCTTTCAAAAAAAGAGGGAATCTCTCGAGATCCAGCTAAGGAACTTGAAATCTGGCAAATTAAACGACTAAGGGATTAAAACCAAGAAACGAGATAAGGTTTAAAAGCCTCCTCAGGCCACATACGGTTCAAAAGAAATCCTAACATCACAAAGGTTTAAAAGCCTCCTCAGGCTATAAGTTCTGAAAAAAGACAACATAAATAAAAGGCCCGTAGGGCAGACATCCTAAGAACATGAGAATACTTTTGAAGGAGATCAAGTCATCAATCCTCTTGACCTCCACCTTCAGAAGCCTTCTGAACTTCACGGTCTTCTTCCATTGCCTCGCTGTCCTTAACCGGGGCATCCTCGTCCATCTCACCAACATTCCTTTCTGGGACCACACCAGCTGGAGCTAAATAGGAACCCATCGAACCCAAGTTAGAACCATATTCCCCATGAAAGGACGAATTGAACGTGTTAACCTCAAAAGTACCTGAGCTCTCTGAAAGCTGAGGAAGAGGAAGCTTGCTGATTGAGAAGTCGGAGACCTGAGCTTTCTCGTAAGCTGCGATAGCCTCGGGCATCAAAGACTTCAAACGATCATACTCCTCCTCAGCGTTCTGAATCTCGTTTGATAGCAAGTCCTTCAAGAGCTCTGTATTAGCTTGAAGCTCTTGAGCATAGATCTGGAGGTCAACCTCATCTTTCTTCTTGGAGAATTTCTCCTTGACAGAGGTTAAGATCTTGTTGTAGGCGTCGATGACTTCTTTCTTCCCCCTCCTGACAGCAAACTTGACCTCGGCCTCTTTGTTCCTCTGGCTGACTTGAGCCGACACGATCAAGTCTTGGACGTGTTGCTCCGCAATCTTACGAGCACTCTCTAGCTCGGAAATTTTCCTACTCTTCACTCTGACATCGATCTCCATGCTCTCGATCTTCCCTTGCTGAGTATCAGACTTCAAACCGAGCCTCCCGACTTCGGATTGGAGTCTCGAGACCTGAGCTCTGGCTTGATCTCGCTCAACCTTGGTAGCTTTAACCATCTCAGTGACCTGGGCTAACTCTTCAGCGTTAGGTGCGTTACTCACTGCCTCCTCGAACTTCAGCTGAGCCTTGTTGATAGCTCCAGCCAGCTACCAAAAGATAAACAGCCAAATAACTATCTATCCAAAGCAATAACGAGAGACTAAAGATTCTTACCTGACCCATGTAATGAGCGATATCGATGAACTCATCTCTGTTAGTGAGACTGCTAACTGGAGGGAGGGAACATCCTGTCTGCTTCATATGTCTCATTAAAGTCGCCAAGCCCCAAGGGTCATCAAGAATCGATCCAGGCTTTGAATGAGCGAAATTCCAACCAACGGTCCCACCCCTCGAAGAAGAAGAGGAGGACCTGGAAGGTCTGTCACTTTGATCAGCACGCAACCTCTTGCTCCTATGAGGCTCAGTCTCGGGAGGTTCCTTAGCCACCAGAGTCTCGACTTCCGTGACCTGAGCTGTAGAACGGGGAACCACCTCCTGAGCTACCTCTGCCTCCATGACATCAGCATCCTTAGCTGGAACTGACACCCCATCATCAAGGACCTCCTTCACAGAGCTAAGGAAGGAGCCTCCTTGATTCTTCTCGCTTCCTCGCGAGGTACTGGCAGCTTTCGAAGGCCTACCCCTAGCTCGGAATGACGGTTGGAGAGGCATCTTTTCTGATTTGGTTTTCTCGGTTCCTGAGGTGCTAGCTTCCGTCGAAATCGATACTACGGAATTACCTTCGGAAACTGCATTACCAAATTCACTTTAGCACTCAGCAATCCTAAAACGAACTAGTATATGTCAGAAACATAAGAACAAACGTATTACCTTCTAAATCTGTAACCGGTACGGGATCTAAGAAGGAAGCGTGGTAACGGTCCGGAAACCTGGCTGATCCAATTCGCGAAGTGGTGTACGACGCCCAAGTACAGGGGGTCTGCTGCAGCTTTCGGAAAAGAGCTCTGGTAAGCTAATTCGGGAGTTCAGCAGGATCTTCGATATCTGCAAAAACAAACATCCATTAAACTATAATCGATGAGAAATCAACCAACTCATTCCTAACAGATCCTAACCGGACGCGTCAGACCACGAAGCTCTAAGTGTACGACCCGCCGGAACCGTCAAAGGATCGATTTTGACGTAGAAATATTTCCTTCTCCAGTCATCATCACTACTGGAAAATTTGAAAATACCCAGCCTGGGACGACAAGCGAGGTAATAAGTCCCGCTACCACCATCTTTGGAAGCACTCTCCTTAATCGAAAACAAGCTCATTAGAGAACTTAACCCAGTGGCAACTCCCTCCTCTTTGGACCTGGTGATAAAGCCGTTTATCACTCGAATGATGGAGGGGCAAAGCTGGGAAAGGGCCAGCCGATAATGATCTAAGAGATCTAACAGTAGGTCAGGAAGGGGAAACCTAAGATGGCTCTTGGAAATGTAGTTCTCATGAACGCAAAACCAACCCTCCGGAGCCATCTCGGGAGTTTCTTCAGGTTTACAAGCCCTAGCCAATTCTTTCTGACCCTGAGCTTGAACCATAAGATTCACAATCTCTTGGCTCCTCAGAACAGAAGGCAGATGAGACCCGGAAGATACGCTCCCACTAGAGCCTCCGGTCCTTTTTGTCCGTTTGGAAACTCTTTGGGCTATCGAATCCTTAGCCCTCTTCTTCCTCTCGGTCCTCTTCATGGATTCAACGACTTCTTGTTTCACCTTCATAAGTTGAGCACCTGAAGCAGAGATTCCCGTTTCTCCGGAACCTTCCTTTGGGCGGGTCATATCGAAAACGATGAGGGAAGGTAAAGAGAGATAAAAGAAGGAAAAAGAAAGATCAAGCGAGAAAGATCGAAACCTCTGGAGATAACAAATCCGAGGGAAGAAACTCGGAGATTTAAAGAGCAGAGATATAAAAAAACAAAAAAAACTATAAAGAAGTAAAATAAAAAGAAGGAACAAGAAGAAGTTACCTGGGGAAACCGAATCGCGACGTGGAGAGAGTGGGGAAGTTGAAATTAATGCGAGCAGCTTTATATCCCGTCGAGGCCTCGAGAATCGGGGAATAATTATTTCAAATATTCTTTTAAACTAAACCGTCGATTTCGTTAGATTTAATTGCAACCGTCGGATCAAGCAAGAGATATACTCGAGAAAAGATCACGAGTAATCATTATCTTAACAAAAATTAAAGATTCGGCGGCTAGGTTTAGCTCCCGAGAAAAGCATCTTATCTCGAAAGCTGGGGGCAACTGTTGGGCCCAAATATGGCCCGTCGGCTGAAGTTAGCGAATTAGTTAAACCAAGCCCAATAATGGGCCGAATATGGGTTAATACCTCAAAGAAGAGTACAGCTCACCTAAGGAAGGAAGCTGCTCTCGAGAAAGAGATCACGAGAAAGAGGTCACGAGAAGGAGGTCACGGAGAAAAGGTCCGGATTCTTTCGTAGGGACCTGACAAAACAGCCTAGGTAACGGAGATAGAAACATGCAAGACTTAGTCAAGGGGAAGCTGTTGCAAATCCCGCAACTCACGGAGATAATCGTGGAGGTTTCACCGGAAGAAGTTGGACGTGACCTAGTGCTATATAAAGAAGAGAAGAGATCAGAGAGAGGGGATTCGACTCATTCAAGAGAGAGAGACTCCAATACACTTTGTTCTTAGTCATTCTCTATTAATCATTGTTCTTTCTATTCAGATCAAAAAGATCATCTTTGTAAACTCTTTTATTACCAAAAATCAATATAAACAACGTATTCATTCATACAAGTTCCAACAGGATTCAGCCCACGATTATCTTTTCCCAATCTATACCTAACCTAAACTAGGAAGTGAGTTTTACCCCTCACATAGGCCACTACCAATCTCAAATGAGAATGTAAAATACTGGATTTTGAACATTCTGGGCACGGAGGCTTGTTGGATCATATTTTTTCCCCTTAGGTGGGCCACTACCGATCTTATGTAAAAATGTAAAATTCGGAATTTTGAACATTTGGGGCCCGTAGGCCCATTATAATTGAGATCGTATTCTGCCCCCTTAGGTGGGCCACTATCGTTCTTGGGTAAGGATTCGCATTCTGCCACTTGGGCCACTATCGAGATCCTGTAATGCTGCACTCTGCTTTCTGCAGATAGCCACTCTCAGTGTTATATGTTTGTGATGGGGTGGGTCTACTGGGAAGTAGTGAGCCACGTACCAGACTTGCTGCTTTCCACGTCTGGATAAGCAGGATATAAGTGCTCCCGGGGTTTTGTGCACCGTCTGCTCCCTGAAACCATGGGCCTGATCTCAGTACTCTACAGTTATGCGTCATGCCCCCCTGCATCTCGTGTAGGTCGTAGCGTGTTTGATGCAGGGATTGAGGGACTAGTACATGTGGCCCCCTTGTAGATTACGGGTCAATGCCTCTACGCAGGGTCTGAGGTATTGTCGACATTGTATTAAGGTTGATCAAGTCTGTTCCAATTCGCATACCCAAATATTAATATATGTGAAACATGTCACATAGATACATGGACCGAGGTGCCCCTTGGGGCCCGGTTCTGCTTAGCGGTTTTGTATGTGAAACTTGTCACGTAGATTTAAGGTTCGCCAAGATCGAGGTGCCCCGTGGGGTCCAATCTAGCTAGTATGCCCCTTTTAAGTTCAGTGGAGTTCATGTGGCTCCTTTAGTCGGAACTAAATGATGTTATATAAGCTTAGTCCGTAGACGTTTTTAGCATACATAGGAGCAGGAAATCAGTGTACCTAAAATATATAGATAGCTAGATATCTGTAGAAAACCTGATCCGAAGATCTAATTAGAAGTAGTAGAACTTGAGGTGCAGGGCGTTCCAGCAGTTAGTTTTGACCTTTCCTTTGCTTTCTTGCAGCTTGTAGGCTCCCGCCCCCTGCACTCCAATTATCTTATAGGGGCTTTCCCAACCTGGGGCCAGCTTCCCTGCAGATTTATCTTTGGTATGGTCGCAGATCCGTCGCAGGACCCAATCTCCTTGCTGGAAGGTCCTGGTCCTGACTTTCTTATTGTAGCTCCTTTCCACCTTCTGTTGATAGGAAATGTTCCTTAGACGGGCGGCCTCTGTTTTTTCATCGAGCAGATCCAGGCTGAGGGTCAGCAATTCGTCGTTCTCCTCCTGAGAGATGGGTCCAGGGACAGTCGTTCTGACGTGTACCTCAGTGGGTATCACGGATACCATGCCGTAGACTAGTGAGAATGGAGTCTCTTGAGTGGCTGTTTTCGGAGTGGTCCGATAAGCCCAGAGGACTCCATGTAACTCTTCTGCCCAATACCCATGGGCTTTTTCTAGGCGTTTCTTGATCATGTTGACCACGGTTTTGTTTGTAGATTCGGCCTGGCCGTTTGGTTGTGGGTGCCGCGGTGCGGAGAAGGAGAGCTTGATGTTTCACTCTTGGCAGAATTCTCTGAAGTCATGGCATGTGAATTGGGGCCCGCTGTCTGTGACAATCTCTTGGGGCACGCTGAAGCGGGTTATCACGTTTGTCCATATGAACTTCTTTATTTTTTCTGTAGTGATTGTGGCTAGGGCCTCGGCCTCTACCCATTTAGTAAAGTAGTCAGTTATTACGAGGAGAAATACCTTTTGCCCCGGTGCCATTGGGAACTTTCACGACGATGTCCATGGCCCATTTTCGGAAGGGCCAGGGAGAGCTTAGAGATTTCAGGTTCTCCGGAGGGAGGTTGGAGATCGGAGCGTGCTTTTGGCATTAATCGCAAGACCAGGCCTTTCGGAGGGCGTCACTGGCCATCGTGGGCCAGTAGTAACCGGCTCTTCTGGCTCAGAGCACTAGGCTTCGACCGCTGGAGTTAGCGCCGCATTCTCCTTCGTGGAGCTCCTCTAGGATTTGGGCTGCTTCCCTAGGGGTGAGACATCGCAGGTATGGTCCTGAAAAGGACCTTCTGTATAGTTTTCCTTCGGTGATACAGTATCTTGCTGCTTGTCTTTTTATTTTCCGGCTTTCGCCTCGATCTTCGGGGAGGAGGTCGCGTACCAGGTAGTTGGTTATAGGAGTCATCCAGGTGTCTCCCTCGTCGATGACAAAGTTTTTTAGGGTCCCCTTCTTGGTCAGTGGCTGGCCACTAGAGTATCAGCGGGGGAATGTTCCTTTGGCTTGTGGTTTCTATGGCAGACCCTAGATTGGCCAGAGCATCGGCGTGCGAGTTTTGTTCTCGGGGACCTTGTGTAAGCTTGCAACTCTGGAATCTTTCGATCAGGCGCTTTGCTATGGCAAGGTATCTGATCATACTGGGCTCTTTGGCCTGGTAGTCACCCTGGACCTTGCTAATGATCAATTGGGACTCGCTGATGACCTGGATCTCCTCTGCTCCCATTCTCTTAGCGAGTGAGAGGTCTGCGATTAGGGCCTCGTATTTTGCTTCATTATTTGTAGCTTTGAAGTTGCATCTCATCGCTCTTGATGTTGACTCGCCGGTAGAGGAGGTTAGGACTAGGCCCACTCCTGCCCCTCTTACGTTGCTGGACCCGTCGATGTATAGGGTCCATTCTCCCATTCCTCCTGCGGAGCCCTGGAAATCCATTTCAGACTCCGGGATCGGAAGCATGGATGGTGACAATTCAGCGACGAAGTCAGCGAGGACTTGTGATTTGATGGCTGTAGCAGGCATAAAAACTGTCGTATTCCCCAGGCTCAATCGCCTACTTTGCGAGGCGCCCTGACACCTCTGGTTTGTGGAGGACGACTTTTATGGGGAATTAAGTGACTACCCTGATTTGGTGGGACTGGTAATAAGGTCGGAGCTTCCGGGCTGCTGTAACCAGTGTTAGTGCTAGCTTTTCTAGGTGGCTGTGGCGAGTTTCTGCGTCCAGTAAGGACTTACTCACATAGTAGACATGATGTTGTTTCCTTTCTTCCTCTCACACGAGGACGCCGCTTACTGCAAGCTCAGACACGGTGAGGTAGAGTAGCAGGACCTCACCATCTAGAGGTTTTGAGAGGAGAGGAGGTGTTGTGAGGTAGGCTTTGAGGTCGTTGAGAGCGAGTTCGCACTTATCGTTCCATTGGAAATTCTTAGGATTTTTCAGGGTCTCAAAGAATGCGTGAGATTTATCGGACAGCCTGGAGATGAACTTGCTCAATGCGGCCATCAGGCCCGTTAGCCGTTGGACTTCCTTTACGTTTCGCGGGGAAGGGATCGCGTGGATGGCTCGCACTTGCTCTTGATTTGCCTTGATACCCCTTTAAGTAACAATATACCCTAGAAATTTTCCGGAGCTGACTCCGAGCGAGAACTTTGAAGGATTAAGTCAGGACCAGAACCTGCCTTGCGACGAGTCTGCGATCATACTAACGACAAATCTGCAGGGAAGCTGGCCACATGATGGGAATGCCCCTACAAAATAATTGGAGTTTAGGGGGCAGGAGCCTACAAGCTGCAAGACAGCAAAGGAAAGGTCCAACCTAACTGCTGGAACGCCCTACACCTCAAGCTCTACCATTTCTAATTAGAACTCCGGATCGCGTTTTCTACAGATACCTAGCTATCTATATATTTTAAGTACACTGGTACCCTGCTCCTATGTATGCTAAAAACGTCTACGGACTAAGCTTATATAACATATTTTAGCTCTGACTAAAGGACTCACAGGAATTCCTCTAAACTTAAAAGGGGCATACTAGTAGGATCAGACCCCAAGGGGCACCTTGATCCTGGCGAACCCTACATCAACGTGAAATGACTCACATACAAAACAACCAAGCGGGACCAGGCCCCAAGGGCACCTTGGTCCTAGCAAACCTCGCATCTACGTGACATGTTTCACATATAAAAACACTTGGGTATGTGAATTGGAACATGCCTGATCAACCTAAATACAATGTCGATAATACCTCAGCCCCTGCGTAGAGGCCTCGCGCCATAATCTACAAGGGGCCACACGTACTAGTGCATCAATCCCTGCATCAAACACGCCCCGAGCTAAATGAGATGCAGGAGGCTTGACGTATAACTGCAGAGTACTGAGATCAGCCCCATGGTTTCAGGGAGCAGACGGTGCACAAAACCCCGGGAGCACTTCTATCCTACTTATCCAGACATGGAAAGTAGGGTACGTGGCTCACTACTTCCCAGTAAACCCACCCCAGCACAAACATATAAGACTTAGAGTGGCTTTCTGCAGAAATCAGAGTGCAGCATTACAGGATCTTGATAGTGGCCCAAGTGGCAGAATGTGAATCCTTACCAAAGATCGGTAGTGGCCTACCTAAGCCTCCGGGCCCCAAATGTTCAAAATTCCGAATTTTACATTTTTACCCAAGGTCGGTAGTGGCCTACCTAAGGGGGGAAAATACTATCTCAAAGATAATGACCTCAGGGTCCCAGATGTTCAAAATCCACTCACCTCCGGGTCAAGGTCAAGCAGCTTAAAATTTATTCGGAAACCTCAGGGGTCTGAACAAATTTCCATGTAACACAGGAAAGACCCTAGGGTCCCAAGCAACTGACTTGGACTTTTAAAGTGCAATACTTAACCTCAGGGTTAAATTATGAACTTCAAAGTTCCTAGTGTTCAAAATCCTGAATTTTACACTTCCGGCCCCCAGGCCCAGTTAGAGACCTCAAGGCCTAAACCTTCGGTCCAAAATGCTTAGTCTTCAGGCTCGATCAGAATCTCTAGGCCCAGACGATGAGCCCATAAATTCAGAATTACGAGTTCCCGCTTCCACGAAAAACCCTTATATCTCCATGTCCGAGTAAGGGCCCAACAAAAAATCCCGAAGATCTAAGCGAAGAATCCTACGAGACCACCGGGTCCGGGTCGAAGACCATGAGCTTTAAATCCATGGAAGGACGTTGAGATACTCATCCTGAAGAACAAGCATCAAGTCCCTATAAAATCAGCCTTGTGAGGACTCTTGTGGGAACCGAAATTCACACTGTCGATTTCCGTAAAATAAGGAAACTTAGGAAAACCCTAATTTTCCAGAGGACCCGGATCTCTGCGAGAGCCAACGACAAGTAACCAAATAAATGCGGGAAATATGAAAACATGATAAAATGATTTTATAAAGAAAGTTAATCTTATTTCAAGTTCGCGTAAGAGCGTTGCGATCTTTACAAGAGATTACAAAGGCTTTAGCCGCAGCGGCCGTTAGCGAGTTTCCTAGTTCTAGCAACATAAAAACCCTAAACCTAGTTGAGTCGCAGATCGATAACAAAAGACGAAAAAGATAAGAAAAAGAGAGTTTGATTGATTTCGGTCTGAACCTTGTGAAAGACTTCCTACGTACCCCTTTCGAGAATCAATCTTGGGCGAGTTTGTCTAGTAATTGAGTGCCAGTCATAGAAACCGAAATTGTTGAGAAATAAGCCTAAGTTTCTAAGTGCAGAGAGTTCTGAGTCTAAAAGAGTTGTGAAAATCGTGTACTGCCCTTGTCCCCAATCTTCTGCTTCTATACTCCCTCTTTAGACGGTTTAGTCTTTCCTTTTCGCCCAGATTCGAGTTTATCGAGAATCTTCCATTTATCTCGATCTTTCCATTTTTCTTGCCGAAATCTTCTATTTATCTTCAAACTTGACATTTATCTACAAACATGACATTTATCTTCTTTCTGCGAGTAAATCGTCAAACCGTCATCGTGTCTTTAAGCTGGACCTCGTTTAATGTCGCGAGTAGGCTTTTATCGCGTTTTAGGAATTTCCGAGCCGTTTTGCAATAAAAACCGTTTTATGATTTTAGACGAGATCTTTCCCAGATATGATTATGTTTTTAAGTAAGCATCTCGAGTTAATCGTATATTTTGGCAATTTTCGATGTTTCGTTTAATCGTTGCCGTTTTTTACGATTTACTCGAGGTTTTCAATGAAACAACTGATTCTTGTCGTAACGTTTAATTAACTCAGTTAAATGAAAGGCTGAGTTATTAAAATATGAATGACTGAGTCTTATAATAATATATTGCGGCTGAGTTAAATGAAAGGCTGAGTGAATATACGGCTGAGTTAATCAAACGTTACAGCTGAGTTAATTAAACGTTACAGTTGAGTTAATTAAACATTACAAAGGAATTTTTTTTAACAAATAACATAAAAAAACTAATTACATTCTAAAACCAAAGTTATCAGGTCCAAACTCTTCAAACATATCCACGAGAGCAAGCCAACCTCTAGTTAGCATCCAGTCAGGCTTCTGGCCACCATGTGCCCAATTCCTCTTCATAATCCGCATTTGATGACGAAATATCGTTCTGGCAATGCGATTAAAATTCTCCCAAACTTCGAAATTATGGATCGGATCCCAAGTGTTCTTTCACTAAAAGCAAACATAACTAATATTAGAAACATAACAAATGTTGTTAGATATAATATGGATGCATGATGGATGCTTACAGTGAGTTCAAGAAACTAGTGTTCCTTAAAATGAGCGAGAATGACACGGTAAGTTGGCCACTCATGAACCCATCATTCTCGAAGAATGGGTAGGATCGCAACCGATAGATCATGCAAGAATGTAAACCACGCTACGGTGGTTTTGGAAACATTTAGACCCATCCCAGGGTATAGAAAGGGTGGTTATCCCGATCTGTTGAGCTTAGAATAACATTCACACTGCTCGCTAACCTTAGAGACCAACCACGGACAACAACCGACATAACTTTTTCTATAATACGAGAGAAAGCGACAAATAAAAGCAAAGCTTAAGCAATTTACCTTATGAGATTGTGTTAGATGAGGAAGACTATATATAAAGAGGTATAGAATGCCAAACGTCACGATTAAGTTACACAACGCGGCTGAGTTATTTAGTTCCTGCCCAAAACTACGAAACGTTGCGGCTGAGTTATTGAAGAATACGTAAGGTTATGCTTAAGTTAGACTTTCTAGGTGAGTTATTGATATGTTACGGCTGAGTTATTTCCCGCCAAAAAATACAAAATGCTGCGGCTGAGTTATACATAAGTTACGGCTGAGTTATTTATTTATTACGGCTGAGTTATCTTAGAACACGAAAGGTTGCCATGCCATAATATGAATGGTTTTTCTTAAACGTCGCATAAGAAGACCCCTTTTCAACTCTATTTAAACAAGAAATCAGTTTCACCCGTATATACACAAACTGATTATCTTAGAAAATGGAAGGTTTCCTGATTCTTGAAATGCCTGAAGAAATTCAAGTGTTAGATGTTGAACATGTGTCCAGTAATTCCATTAGAGATATTTATAACCTCAGTGCATCGTGGAAGTCGATGAAGGTGTTAACAGAGCAGCGGAGGGTATATCATTTTTTTGATTTGCTATCATTTCCTTGGAGAACGGCTATGCCTATTTCGTTGTTCCCAACTCGCTCCGCTGAGGGAAACTCAAGCACACTATGTATCAAGGGTGTTCAGTTGTTCTTCACATTTGACCTTCGAGAAGAAGGACTTACTCTCATGAAGAGTGCAGCGGATGCAGGATATGAGAGCGCCGTGTATACATACACAATGACTAGGAAAATATTTTGGGATGATGAGTATTTTGCTCGTTTTACAAGAGAATCTGCTGATAGGATTGGGAAACAAGTGAGATATGTGAAATGAGATGGGGTTTGTGGCATGGTGACGACTTCCGCGCAAAGAAGTTGGAGTTCAATTCATCGGTTATTCCATCGTTCTCCAGCTGCCAATGTTGTCCTGTTGGGGACAGAAACTAGATCGGCCTGTGGAGCATTGACACCACTAAGGGTGAAAACATGTGTGACCGTTGTTTCTGGATTAAAGAGGTTGGGCTGTTCTTCCGGAACCAATGAGCGTGATTATTGACACAAGGGAGTGGTGAAGATGTATTAATATCTTTATTTTCTTTGCAATTTTAATATTTTGATTTCCTTTTCAATTTCAGTTATAGACTATTTGTTGTATTAAAGCTGAGTTTATGGGTTAATTAAAGCTGAGTTATGGATTTTAACTAAATAAACGGCTGAGTTATTAAAATATGAAAATCTGAGTAAATAACATAAAGTGGTTGAGTTATTGATTTAACTAAATACACGGCTAAGTTATTGTAATATGAAAATATGACTAAATAACATAAAGCGGCTGAGTTATTGATTTAACTAAATACACGACTGAGTTATTAAAATAAGAAAATCTGAGTAAATAACATAAAGTGGCTGAGTTATTGAAATACATGGTTGGGTTATTGAACTTAATGGCTGAGTTATTGGAAACCACGGCTGGGTTATTGAACTATACGGCTGGGTTATCGAACTTAACAGCTGAGCTATTAAAATATACGGCTGGGTTATTGAACTTAATGGCTGAGTTATTGGAAGTCCAGGAGAAGCAGAGTACAAACCAAGTAGCTTACAAGAGTGATGAAAAGGAAACAAAGCAAACGACCTAGCTAGTACATTCATTACAACCTTAGGCAGTACGACCGGTGAAACAAAGAGACGAGGAAGTTCAGCAAGAAGCAATGTTACCTGCAAAACAAGACAAAACAAGCAAGTTAAACCAGAAGCAATGTAGTAAAAGAAAGAACAAGCAAGTTAAAGACAGAACAAGCAAGTTAAAGACAGAACAAGCAAGTCAAATCCAACACAAAAGACTCACCACTCTTTCTTCTCAAGTGTTTTCTCAGTATTTCAGAACACTCTTTGCTTTCCGGACAGACACACATCAATGGAGAAGTTTTCCCATCTCTAACCACATTGAACACAAGTAAGTCTCCTATGTCTCATTTGTTATCAAAACTGAACTGTCTCCAGCCTCTTCTGATGTAATACATGCCGCCTGATTCGCTAAATCGCAAACTCACAGTCCATGAATTTCCCTCTTTGTTCACTAGTATCATCTCTTGGCATTGTTTTTCCAAAGCAGTAGAACTCGTAGCTGCCACAGGAAGATGCTGCAAACACAGAACGTAAAGACACAGAACAGATCACAAGTTTGTCTTCTTTTAGATTTGAAATAGAGACACAAAACGTAAACTACTCACAACAACTAGGAGCAAAAGGAGTGACATGAAACACCATGTCTCCTTCGTGTTTGAACATGAAAATGTCACCGATTCGAAGGTCATGTGCTGTGGTGAAATCTTTCCAACCTCCGGTTAGTCTCTTGCCTTCACGTATCACTTCCCAAGTGTTATCTGAAGCGTCCGATCTTAGTTTCCATGTTTTTTGGTTCGTCTTCCCTTCTATGTGCTTTGAGAAGAAGGCCAATGGTAGTGTCTGCAAGTCAGAAAAGGCAAAGTTAAGCAAAACTCAAAATTAGGAACATATACAAAGGAGAAATAGAGAGAGTGTGTCTACCACGCCACTGTCAAAACCAAAAAGAAGAGGCTAAAGAAATGAGGTTCATGGGGATTCTCCATCTGCAAATGAGGTTCAAACAGAGATCGTTTTCAAACCCTAATCGAGTAAAACCCAAACCTAATCGAGTAAACCCCAAATCAGAACCGTACAACGAAGAAATCAACATGCAACCTAATCTAAATCAAGAAATCATCAAGTTTAAGGCTTTGATCTACCTTGAGTACACGAAGAGATGAAATCGCCTAAAGGGTCGCCTGAGAGCTTTTTTCTGTGAGAGAGATTGAATGATTATTTTTTCCAAAGCCGTATACATTATTCCACCGATCCAATCATAGCTTGCCACGTCAATAAGGATTTAATCCTTAAACACCTTCCTCTTAACTAAATAATGCGTCTGAGTTATTTATTTGTTGATCTCTTGAAATATTCCAGAAATACAAAACATTGCATTCTCGAGTTACTGAACTTTATGGCTGAGTTATTGAAATTTACGGCTGAGTTATTAAAATATGTGGCTGAGTTATTAAACTTTAAGGCTGAGTTATTGAAATTCACGGCTGGGTTATTGAACTTTACGGCTGAGTTATGTTAAATTAAGGCTGGCTTATTGATAAACGGTATAAGACTATGTTAAATTTGTTTTCCCTTTGTGTTATTGACATATTATATGCATTTTAAGACTTCTTGACTTATTTGAAATGTTTGTGATGTATTTGTTCTCGTTTCCTTAGCGGATGTATTGTAATAATGTAGTGTGATTGTTTTTTTTTTGTAGTTGCAGTTTATTTCTTAGTTTACAGTAATAATTTATTTTTTCTAAAAAAATTATTGAACTGAAACGTTAGAATTGAATTTGGTAGCGTTAAAGGTTTTTTCAAAATCGTTCAATGCCTATAGGAGAGCAACATGAAAACATATTTTTGAATTCCAATAAAAATATTAATGAAAATATAGTAAAGTTGAGACAATAGAAGCTTTGTAAAATTATGCGAAGTTTTAATCAAGGAGCAAAATCAGACTATCCTTGAATAATTAGAATGTTGGCTCGTTCACATTTTCCTGGATACATATTTGATATCATGACAAGCAATTTTGCATAATGCTTTAATGGCGTGTTTAAGGAAGAAAGAGAGTTTTATATTGCCTATTTTGTGGATTCTATTAGAAAGATGTTTTCAAGATGGTTTGCGGAAAGGCGAGAGAAAGCTGCCTCGTTGAAAACAAACTTCACAGAATAAGCTGAACTCGTGCTGCGTATGAGACATGCCAACATGAGTACATTAACTGTTCAACACATTGATGCAAATCGTAGTTATGTTACTGGTGGAGAAATAAACTGTGGTTGATCTAGAAAAGGTATGAAAACATATACTTTAAAGTCGCTCATTTGTCTTAGTTTTGATTCATAGACTTCTTTTTTGCAGATGAGTTGTTCTTGTAAGAAATATGATCTCGATAAGATACCCTGTGAGCATGCAATTAAAGTGGCTCAATCTCGGAAAATTGATGAAGCTACCCTGGTGGATCTTCGTTACACAAAGGGATACTTGGTTGCAGCGTATGCATAACCTATTAACCCTACAGATGAAGATTTTACCCCACCAGCCGATGTACTTAGTGAAGTGTGTCTGCCACCCAAATTATCTGCAATAATTGGAAAAAACGTGGTAAACTGAAGATGAAGAGATACTTATCTACAATTGACAAAGCCAAGCGTTTCAGGCGTAGACTATTAAGAAAGAAGAAACAAAAAAATAAGTATGAGAAATCAAACTCAAGCAACAAAGAAGGGTAATAAACAGTCTTCACGTAATACATAAACAAAAAAAATGTGGTCGTAATCAAGCACCGAGTACTCCAATAAAACAGAAACAAACCAATCTACCACGAAGGACGCCATCAACTAATCCGTCATCAAGAAAGAAACAAAAATACTCGGCAAAGATTACATCACCGAGAACTCCATCCCGAGGGTGAGAAAAGGACTTTTCCAGGGTAGCCCATCATCAGAGAAGCCTATTCAGGGAGGTAAAAAACCAAAATCAAAGAAAACAATGACTTCCCAGTGGAGTCAAACAACAATGAAAGAGGAAAGGTGGTACGTGTCTACCAAATGCAACAAAGGCGGACATAATAAATCAACATGCAAAATAAGGATATTGTTGTTTGGGTGATAAGCATATATGGGTGTTCATCTAATATATTTTGTTTTTAAAGGTTACCACATTTGACCAGAACTCAAACAAATTTATAAGAACGCTCGAGAATTTGAAGAATTAGTTTAGTCATTACAATGTCCTTTGGCACCTTAGGCTCACGGGCATGCCTTGAAAACTGAGAAAAAGTAAGGCAGGACAATAATTTTTCAAGCAAGGAAAACATAGACAAAGGGCAAGGGAACTGCAACCAGTTGGCCCCAGCTCAAAAAATATTAAAAATACTCTTAGAGCATTGAAAAAAAATTTTTAGCGTTGAAAAAGTAATCCCAAACCTTAGGCTCAGTGGCAGGCCTGAAAGGAAACAAAAAGAAACAACGTCAAGGCGATAATGGATTTGTCAGCAACCGGCAGACCGAAGGCAATTAAGCCTCTTAAGAACGAGAAACTCTAAATAACTATTTGGTCCCAAAATTTTTTTTATCATCTAAAATATATATATTTTTTTTTGAGGAAACCACATTCGAGAAGAACTCAAACGAATTTATAAGGACAATCGAGAATTTGAAGAATTATTTTAGTATATACAATGTCCTTTGGCAACGCAATAATTTGTCTTGCGAGGAAAACATAGAATGAGGGCAAGGTTACCGTAACCAATTGACCTAAGCTCAAAAAATATTAAAATTACGCTTACAGGCGTTGAAAAAATTATTTTAGCGTTAAAAAGTCCTCTCAAACCTTAGGGTCACTAGCAGGCCTGAAAGGAAACCAAAAGACACAATGGCATGGCGATAATGGATTTGCATGCAACTGGCAAACCGGAGGCAAGTAAACAACAATCGTTGGCCAGTTTTAAGCTGATGATTCCCTAGGCGCTTACTTTCTGTTGCCTTGTTAAGTATAACTAGGTAAACATAAGAAACTTTAAGTAACTATTTGGTCCCAAATTTTTTTATAGAAGCTAAAGTTTATATTTATACAAACCAGGAATTTTAATTGTTTATTGTATATTCATACAATAATTATTTTAATTTAATAAAAATATTTATATGCCTTTTTAAAATAAAAGAAATTACCGGTTAAAGAAAACTAATTTTGCCAAAACTCAAACGAATTTATCATGACGCTTGAGAATTTTAAGAATTAGTTTAGTCATTAGATGATTCCCCTGCCGATTACTTTATGTTGCCTTGTTATGTACAACTAGGTAATCTTAATATATTTTGTCATTAGATGATTCCCCTGCCGATTACTTTATGTTGCCTTTATGTTGCCTTGTTATGTACAACTCAAAATAACTATTTGGTCCCAAAATATTTTTTATCATCTAATATATTTTGTTTTGTCTTAAAGGAAAACACATTTGACCAGAACTCAAACGAATTTATAAGAACGCCCGAGAATTTGAAAAATTAGTTTAGTCTTTACAATATCCTTTGGCACGTTAGGCTCACGGGCAAGCCTCAAAAAACTGAGAAAAATTTTGGCAACGCAATAATTTGTCTCGTGAGGTAAACATAGACTGAGGGAAAGGGTACCGTAACAAATTGACCTAAGCTCAAAAAATATTAAAATTACACTTAGAGACGTTGAAAAAATTATTTTAGGGTTGAAAAAGTCCTCTTAAACCTTAGGCTCAGTGGCAGGCTTGAAAGGAAACCAAAAGATTTAATGGCATGGCGATAATGGATTTGCATGAAACCGGCAGACCGGAGGCACGTAAGCAACAATCGTTAGCCAGTTTTAAGCTGATGATTCCCCTGCCGCGTTCTTCCTGTTGCTTTGTTAAGCACAACTAGGTTTAAGAAACTTTAAGTAACTATTTGGTCCCAAATTTTTTTACAGAAGAAAAAATCTATATTTATACAAACAAGAAAGTTTAATTGTTTATTGTATTTTCACACAATAATTATTTTAATTTATTAAAAAATTTTATATCCCTATTTTCTACCGGTTAAAGGAAACTACCTTTAACCATAACTCAAACGAATTTATAAGGACGCTTGAGATTTGAAGAATTAGTTTAGTCAGTAGATGATTCCCCTGCCGATTACTTTCTCTGGCCTTTGTATGTACAACTAGGTAACCTTAAGAACGAGAAACTCTAAATAACTATTTGGTTCCAAAAAAAATAATTTATCATTTGTTTTTTTTTAAAGGAAATCGCATTTGACAAAAACTCAAATGGAATTTATAAGGACGCTCGAGAAATTGAAGAATGAGTTTAGTCTTTACAATGTCCTTTGGCACCTTAGGCTCACGGACAAGCCTCAAAAAACTGAGAAAAATTATGGCAACACAATACATTGTCTCGCGAGGAAAACATACACTGAGGGTAAGGGTACCGTAATCAATTTACCTAAGCTCAAAAAATATTAAAATTACACTTAGAGACGTTGAACAAATTACTTTAGCATTGAAAGAGTCCTCTCAAATCTTAGGTCCAGTGGCAGGCCTGAAAGGAAACCACAAGACACAATGGAAAGGCGGTAATGGATTTGCATGCAACCGGCAGACCGGAGGCAAGTAAACAACAATCATTGGCCAATTTTAAACTGATGATTCCCCTGCCGCTTACTTTCTGTTGCCTTGTTAAGTACAACTAGGTAAACTTAAGAAACTTTAAGTAACTATGTGGTCCAAAATTGTGTATAGAAGACAAAATTTATATTTGTACAAACCAGCAAGTTTAATTTTTTATTGTATATTCACACAATAATTATTTTAATTTAATAAAAATATTTATATGCCTTTTTAAAATAAAATAAATTGCAGGTTAAAGGAAACTACCTTTGCCAGAACTCAAACGAATTTATTAGGACGCTTGAGGATTTGAAGAATTAGTTTAGTCGTTAGATGATACCCCTGCCGATTACTTTATGTTGCCTTGCTATGTATAACTAGGTAATCTTAAGAACGAAAAACTCAAAATAACTATTTGGTCCCAAAATATTTTTTGTCATCTAATATATTTTGTTTTTTTAAAGGAGACCACATTTGACCAGAACTCAAACGAATTTATAAGAACGCTTAAGAATTTGAAGAATTTGTTTAGTCTTTACAATGTCCTTTGGCACCTTAGGCTCACGGGCAAGCCTAAAAGAAACTGAGAAAAATTATTGTGTTGGTTTTGAAAGCGTTAAAGTGGTGACGCATCTGAAGCTGTGGTGCCACGGAAAATTCCATTTTAAGAGAATTAAAGGAAGAATTTGTGAGCTTAAACCGGTATGTGAAAGGAGTTGAATTTGATTTGTTTCAGTAAGTGTCGTGTCTATATTTAGAGGTCTAAAGCAATATGAAATAGTTTGGCCTCATATATTTTAACAAACATTAAATATTTTTTTTTTATAATAGGCAAAAATGGATTTAGTGTTGTTTAAATTATTTTCGGACAACAAACTTATTAGTTTAAAATTTGTTATTTTAACATTTATTTGCATTTAGAAGGTATATAAGAGATTCAAAATTTTGTAGAGAGCTTTAAAGAAATATATAAAAAACATTAATAGAAATTTCAGTAAAACAATGAATCTATAACAATAAAAGATCGTACACTAACAAAATCTTGGAAAAAATACATAGAATCTATAGAAATACTCTTTTTTTTTTAACATCAGAAGGCTATTCTATTACTCAAGCTTGAGGTGGTCTTCCAATTCAGACCGGAATAGAACAACCAACAAAACACAACTGGCGATAAAAATTACGCGCAACCCTAGCTATACCATATGCAGACCGATTTTGCGTTCTTGGGACATAGGTGATCTTAAAGTCTGGAAGTCTGTCCTTCAGTAAGGCAAACTCTCATAGTTCTGTCGAGTAGCTTGGCCAGTCCTTTGGTTTCTGAATCATTGCCATAACATTCTTGCAGTCCGTCCCAAAGTGCTAACATGTACTATTCTAAATCATCATCTCCATTGCCCACATCAGTGCTTCCAATTCAGTGTACAAAGAAATACGGGTTTTTTTTCCTTAGGCCTAAGAGCTGTTCCTTCCCTAGCCCATCCATCCAAACCCATCCATATACACTTCAGTCTGATTCCGCTGTCCATGATCCATCAACTAAACAAATGTCTTGCAAGCTTAGGACTTGCATATCCATGTGTTCTGTCTAGTATATTTCTGTGGTTTTTGCATTTGCTTCAAACCAAGCATTTCATTCAAATTCTGCATGTCTCACCAATTCAAGCGGATCTCTTGAGATGCCTCTGAAAAGTTTATCATTTCTTGCTTTTCATAGGAACCAAATAATCCATGGATGAGGGTCCTTATCTAGATCAGGGTTTTCAATCTCATTCTTTCTCCAAAACAGGTAGTCCATGGTTGTGATTATGCTTGATGTCGGAAAGGTTCCTGGGCATGAGGGTGTCGAGGCAAGGGCCCATATCTGCAAAGCCGGTTCACATTCGAAGATAGCATGGTTAGCAGATTCATCTAGTTCACCACATCTTGGGAAAAAATTGTCGTAACGCATATGACGTCTTGTCAAGTTCCCCGTGACCGCTATATATCCAGACACCAACTGCCATATGAGATGGCGGATCTTCTGTGGAGCCTAAATTTTCCAAGCAAAAGCCTTTAAGCTGGTTACACTTGGTTCCTCGACCTTCTCTACAATCTCGCGGTTTAGAATGTTTCTCGAGACCTAATAGCCTGATTTCACCGTGTACATCCCATGTCAAGTATATCTCCATCTGTACTTATCTTCTCTATGGGAATGGCTTATGGCCAAGCTCCGGATGAGTGGAATATCTTCTTGAACAATAAGATTCTCCAACATCTCCACATTCAATATCTTTGGTGAACCATGGATCAGGTCACTAAATATCATTCTCGGATTTACCATTGGATTAATTGCACGAGCCAGTCTAGCTGGGGCTGATGGTATCCATGGATCTTCCCACACACAGATTTGATATCCTGAATGAACATTCTATTTGATTCCCAACATTAAGAGAGGTTTGGCAGCCATCAAACTTGTCCACACACAGGATGGATAAGATGCCTCTACCCCCCCCCCCCCCCCCCCNAGATGCCTCTCCCCCCCCCCCCCCCCGCAGTGTGTGTTTTGTCAATAGTACCTACCTCGCAAAACTCTTGCAAGAAGAGAATCCGGAAATTGAATTAATCTCCATAGCTGTTTAGCCAATAAAGCCAAATTAAATTCGTGGATCAGCTTAAAACCGTTTCCTCCTTTCTTCCTTAGGAATACAAAGTTTAT
This sequence comes from Eruca vesicaria subsp. sativa, assembly GCA_932364175.1. Lineage (NCBI taxonomy): Eukaryota > Viridiplantae > Streptophyta > Magnoliopsida > Brassicales > Brassicaceae > Eruca > Eruca vesicaria. The sequence goes on along the minus strand of CAKOAT010288488.1, from coordinate 71,127 downwards.
CCCATCATACCCAATGCATACCTCATTTAGGCGGATTCGAGCTCCACCATAATTTTGCAATCGCACTTGCCAATTTGTCACATATCTCCAAAGGGAGAAGAAAAGTAGACATTACTTACATTGGGAGAGCTAAAGCTATGGCCCTAATCAGAAATTCTTTGCCTCCACGTGACAATGAACGAGCTGACCATCAATTGATTCTATGGACCAATCTATCCTTTAGGAAAGCAAAGAGGTTGCATTTTGATCCACTTATGTCTTCCGGGATTCCCAGGTAAGTACCCATTCCCCCCTAATTATCAATGGACAAAGTGTCCTTGATCTCCTTCTTAATATTTGCCAGCACTCTTTTCCTAAACAGAAGCGCAAACTTCTCAAAGTTAATGCACTGTCAAGACGCCTTTCCGTAGTCCTTGACCACTTTTATAACTTCATCAAATTCTTGGGGCTCCGCCTTACAAAAGAACAGGCTATCAACAGAAAATAACAGGTGGGATACCGAGGGGCTAGCGCGTGAAACGCACATTCCCCTTATCTTCCCCTGTGTTTCTGCATGATTTAGAAGGCTAACGAGCGCTTCCGTGCATATGATAAAAATGAAAGGAGACAAAGGATCTCCTTGACGCAGGCCCCTCGTAGGGAGAACGTTTCCTCTAGGTTGACCATTCATAAGGACTTGGTACCTAACCGATGATACGCAACGCATAATCCAGTTTATCCAAATGTTAGAGAATCCCATTTTCTCTAAAACCCTTTCAATAAAAGTCCACTCCATTCAGTCATATGCTTTGCTCATATTTTTTTTATGGCCATTCTCTTATGACGTCCAATAGGCTTTGTTCTCAGCGCATGGAACATTTTCTGGGCGATCATTATGTTATCGGTAATCTGTCTGCCCGCAACGAAGGCTGATTGGGTTTCCGATATTTGATTCGGCAATATCTTCTTTAGTCTTTGGTGTAGGAGGTGGGCCGTACCCACCCCTCAAGGCACACAGAAAATCATACTCGGTCCGATAAGGGACGAATCGCCGACATTGACACGTAACTCATTGGTACCCGAGAGGTGTCCGTACGGGCAAGAAATTCACCTTGCCGAGCCGAAGAAAGACCCAATACCGAGGGCCCATTGGCCGGCAAGGACTTAGGTCAACATTGAGAGAGAGGTCAAGCTATAAAAGGAGAGGAGGGGAGCACGAAGAGGGGATCCGAAAATAGACTCACTAGGCGGCGACCTAGATTAGGGTTTTATACCTTGCTTATTTCGTTGTCACAGTCTAGTCCGTACACTACCCCGGCTGAGCTCTCCGAGAACCGGGGACTCTTTTTGTACTCTCTCTGATTATAAATAAAATCTCTCCCTTTCTTTGCTCATATTTATTTACACCTTCGTAATAACCCACCGACGAGTCCAGTCACCCACTTCACTGAACAGACCGAACTCGGTTCAAACAGTTGGCGCCCATCGTGGGGCAAAACGAAGTAGTGTGACGTAACGATGAACGAAGAAGCTCCCTCTGACTTGCATCCAGAAGAAACTCCACCGGCTCAGAATGCCGATACCCTAATGGATTCCGTCCTAGCTCGCCTCGCTCACCAAGAAGAAGTCCAGAAGACGACAAACGAGCATCTAGCAGCTATAGCCGCCGCACTCGCAAACCCAGACGGAAACCTTTCCATGGCTCGACGATTTCTTTTCAACACAAATCCGACTCCTACTCCGGCTAACCAACCCATCCAGCCGATCGAAACCCCGGTTGACACTACACAACCGGCAAACAGCCAAGATCTGCAAACCGTTCGAGAAATCGCCGAGTTGAAGCTCACACTTCAAGAGATTCTTTCTCAGATCCACCACGTTACGAGTGCCGCTCCTCAGATAGATAAGGTCCTCGCCACCGCCCTCTGTACACCCTTCACTCGCCGCATCACCGATGTTCGGCTACACATCACAGAGAAAATTTGACTGCCTACTTTTGGCGGCACTGACGACCCATCAGAACATATGATGGTGTTCAACATCGCCATGGGCCGGGCCAATTTCACCGACGCCAAAAGAGACGCCGGCTTTTGCCAACGCTTCGCCGAGAGCCTCGTGGGGGCCGCGCTGAACTGGTTCTCCCGCCTACCGGAGAACTCCATCGACACTTTCCGCGACCTATTGACGGCTTTCCTGAAACACTACATCATGTTTACCAACCAAAAAGCTACAGCCTCCGAATTATGGAAGCTGTCTCAGCTGCACGGTCAAACCCTAAGAGACTTCATGGAAAAATTCAAGGAGGTCGTATCCAAGGTAGACGTCCCCGACAACATCGCAGTGGATGCCCTGAAAAATACGCTTTACATCCACTCCAAGTTCCGGGAAGACCTCTATCGCAACCCAACAACATCGCTCCAAGATGCCATCGCGCGCTCAAACAACTTTATCTGAATGGAAGAGGATACCAAGGCGATGATAAGCAAGCAGCATGCAAATAAATCAACGCCGAACAAGACTGCCGACTCAAAACAGGAGCCGAGACAACACTCGGCAGACGAGAAACAGCCTAAAAAGAAGTTCGTCTACATGGTAGACGAAGACGCCATCTCCGACTCGACAGTCGTAGTTCGCGCCAAAGGGTGGAATCACTATCAACGAAAGGAAGACGGTGAACTGAGCGAACCAGCGCCCCAGAAACCTGACACCGACGAGCACGAACCATACTGCTCTTACCATAAGTCCAAAGCGCACGAGTCTAAGGACTGCAAGCAGCTCAAGGAGATATTGTTTGGAAAATACTCCAGTGGCGAAATCCCAACCGACCCACCAAAACCGCGTCCGAAAGGGAACAACAGCTGGAGCAAAAACAAGGATAAAAGAGGACAAAAGTCATCCGGCAAATCGAAGGAGGAAGAACCCCAGCCGAAGGGGGAGAAGCCCGAACCCCGTGATCGCGACGAACAGCCACCCGAGGAGGAACAACCAAAGAACAGGAAGAGGATACAGGTCATACTTACCGTCCCCGAGTCCTCGTCCGATGACGAGAACAAGTCTCAAGACCTACGTTCACTCCTCCCCGGGTGACGTTTAGCTCGCGCGCCGAGCGCCACCCATGATCTCCGAGACTCCATCTACCAATCCAAAACTCGCCGAGTCGCGTCAGACGCGGACGTCACCGACCTACGGGATAAGTTGAACTCAACTAAGAGAGATCTCAGAGAAACGCTAAATCAATCGAAGCAACTCGATTTGCACCAACGACTGGATAAGACCAGATCTCTCGCCAAATCGGACCCGCATCCGGAAGCGCCTGACCGGCTCAACTTCATTATGGGAGGCTCACCACCCTGTGAAGATTCGGTACGCTCCGTCAAAGCAGACCGAAGGCATGCGAAGTCCTCCAGAGGCTGGAACTCCCTACCTGCAGACGACCCTCATATCACGTTTTCGGCCGAAGATGCCATCGGAGTCCACATGCCTCACAACGACCCGCTATTAATCGAAGTGGGTATCGTCCTCATTGATACATGCAGCTCCGTCGACCTCAGTTTCCACAACACTCTCGAGAAAATGGGAGTCGACCTCCGACTCATCAAGCCTTCGGCCCGTTCCCTGACAGGATTCAACGGCGCATCCGAGGATATTCTCAGCACTATCCGTCTCCTAGTATACGCAGGAGGAGTTGCCCGAACTGTCAAATTCCCCATTATCGGAACAAGTGCTCCGTATCACGTGATACTCGGAACACCCTGGCTACACTCAATGAAGGCGATCTCATCCACCTACCACCAGTGCGTCAAATTCTCGGGTAATGACGGACGCATCCGAACGCTTTGCGGCAATCAAGAAGCAGCTCGTAGCAAATATCAAGCAAGCAGCACACCAAGTGAACGCGATCGCTAAACCAATCCATATAATCTATCCCCAAAAGGAAGAGATCCTAGAAGTTCAGCTCGATGATAACGACCCGAGCAAAGTAGTCCGAATCGGTGCCTATCTGCCTGATGAAATGAAGCGCGACATCGTCGAATTTCTGTGAAACAATCAATCGACCTTCGCTTGGGAAACGTCCGACATGAAGGGAATCGATCCCTCTATCACCTCACACCAGTTGAACGTCGATCCAACCTTCAAACCTATCGGGCAGAAGAGGCGAAAACTCGGACCCGAACGGTCCAAGGCGGTAAACGAGGAAGTCGAACGCCTACTCGCGGCCGGATCGATTACGGAAGTTTGATATCCCGAGTGGTTAGCCAATCCAGTTGTCGTCAAAAAGAAAAACGGCAAGTGGCGAGTTTGTGTCGATTTTACCGATCTCAACAAGGCCTGCCCAAAGGACAGTTTCCCACTCCCCCACATCGATCGCTTAGTGGAGTCGACAGCCGGAAACAAGCTGCTAACGTTCATGGACGCATTTTCGGGCTATCACCAAATCTCTATGCACCCAGATGACCGAGAGAAAACCGCATTCATCACAGACAGAGGGACCTACTGCTACAAAGTCATGCCTTTCGGACTTAAAAATACCGGAGCAACATACCAACGACTCGTCAACAAGATGTTTGCGAACGATCCGGCCGAACAATCGAAGTTTATATCGATGATATGCTAGTAAAATCACTCCGCGCCGCAGACCACCCGAGGCACCTTGCGGAATGCTTCCAAACGCTGAACGAATATGGAATGAAGCTAAACCCGGCCAAGTGCACATTCGAGGTTACCTCCGGCGAGTTCCTCGGATACATCGTGACACAGAGAGGAATTGAAGCTAACCCGAAACAGATCTCGGCGATCCTCGATCTTCCCAGCCCGAGAAACAGTAGCGAAGTCCAACGCCTAACCGGCCGTATCGCGGCCCTGAACAGGTTTATCTCCCGATCAACAGATAAATGCCTTACGTTCTACGAACTCCTGCGCAGAAACAAGCGTTTCTTCTGGGACGAGAACTCTGAGGAGGCATTCGCACAGTTAAAGCACTACTTAACCACGCCTCCAGTCCTCTCGAAACCCGAGTCCGGCGACATCCTCTCCCTCTACATCGCAGTGTTGGCAACCGCGGTCAGCAGCGTTCTAATTAAAGACGATCGCGGCGAACCAAGGCCGATATTCTATACCAGTAAGCGTATGACCGAACCCGAGATGCGTTATCTGACACTTGAGAAAATGGCTCTAGCAGTAATTACCTCCGCGCGAAAGCTCCGACCATATTTCTAATCCCACACAGTCGAAGTCCTGACAAATTACCCTCTCTGAACAGTCACGTAGAATACCAATCAATCAGGCCGACTGTCAAAATGGGCAATCGAATTAAGCGAGCACGACGTTGTATTCAAAGGACGCCCCGCCGCCAAGTCTCAAGTCCTGGCCGATTTTATTATCGAGCTGCCTAAAGATCTAGAAGCGGAACTCACCCAGGAGCTTGCACTGCCACAGGGAAACTGGATACTCCACGTCGATGGGTCAGCTACCAACCAAGGTTCAGGTGCCGGTGTGCAACTCCAGTCCCCAACAGGTGAACTAATTTGGCAGTCATTAAGTTTCGGTTTCCCAGCTTCGAACAACGAAGCCGAATACGAATCCCTAATCGCGTGTCTTCGATTGGCAAAAGCAGTAAACGCAAGGCGCCTCAGCGCTTATTCCGACTCACAGTTAGTGACGAGCCAGTTTAGCGGCGAATACGACACTCGGAACGATTGCATGAACGCGTACCTTCAACTGGTCAAAACTCTGTCTCGGGAGTTCGAATTCTTCGAACTCATAAAGGTCCCGTGGGGAGAGAACATTTGCGCCGACGCCCTCGCCGCTTTAGGGAGCAAAATACGAGATCAAGTGAAGCGTACAATTCCAATACACAGGATCGAAGAACCAAGTATCGACCCGACTGTCGGCAACCCGGTGGCGGCTGTACGAACGCGCGCCTCTGCACGCGCGGCGGAAGACTTTCCCACGGAAGACACGCACGACGACGACTCAGCGCACTCGATCCCCGCAAGCAGACCAAATGACGTGACTACCGATTGGCGAACCGAGTTACACAACTTCCTTCGAGATGGAACATTGCCCCTCGACAAATAGAAGGCACAGCGACTTAAGGAAAGAAGCATGAGTTACGTGATCATTGACGATCGACTACACCGCATCGCTGCGAATAGAGTCTTACTCAAATGCATACACGGTGACGAGACAAGACTGGTCATGGCAGAGACACACGAAGGCGCAGCAGGAAACCATTCCGGTGGTCGAGCCCTCGCGATCAAGATCAAAAACCTTGGTTTCTATTGGCCAACAATGACAGCCGACTGCATATCCCACGCCCTGCGCTGCGACAAGTGTCAACGAAACGCGCCAACTATCCACTCCCGACTGAGATGCTCCGCACCATGACCGCCCCTTACCCATTCATGCGTTGGGGAATGGACATAATTGGCCCCATGCCGAGTTCGAGACAGCGACGCTTGATTCTTGTTCTGACTGATTACTTCACCAAATGGATCGAAGCCGAGGCTTATACCAGGATTACCGACAAAGAAGTCCAGAAATTCGTCTGGAAGAATATTATCTGCCGTCACGGTCTACCCTACGAAATCATGACGGACAACGGCTCTCAATTCATCTCTCAACACTTCCGAGAATTCTGTGACAGATGGCGAATCTGCCTCAACACGTCGACTCCACGTTACCCACAGAGTAACGGTCAGGCCGAGTCCTCCAACAAAACTATAATCGACGGAATCAAGAAACGACTCGACCTGAAAAAGGTTTGCTGGGCAGACGAATTAGATGGAGTGCTATGGTCGCACCTAACTACTCCTCGAGGCGCAACCAAAGCCACTCCATTCTCACTGGCCTACGGAGTCGAAGCAATGGCTCCAGCTGAAGTCAATGTCACTAGTTTACGTCGCAGTAAAATGCCCCAGACCGATGACCTCAACCAAGCAATGTTACTCGATGCTATTGACATGATCGAAGAAAAGTTTGTAGCGCTATTACCCTTGTGTCGGGTGTTCGAGAGCTATCTCTGCGAGATAACTTAAGTTTGTTTAAGACTGTTGCGAGTTCGTTGTGATCAGCAACGAACTATTTTTAAGTTGTAGATGTTTGCGCAAGTTGGGCCTTCGCGAAGGATAAGTATATTAAGAAGTTTTGCGTATTTTATAGTCGCGGACGGACTGCTTATTGTTTTTTTTTTGTAGAGGAACGTTTTTTCCGAACATTGGCGACGTCTCGCTATATTCAGAATTTCGTTTTTTCTTTCGATGCGTTTTGCTGAAAAAGTTTGAGAAATTTCGAGTTTTGAAATTTTGGGAGTATACGAGTATACGTATACTCACCTACTCCCCCCCTTTTTGAACGAGGGGGACAGCTGGTCTTATCTTGCGACAAGATGCCTACGTACCCTTTCGAAGGGATCAAGCCGTCTCGTAGTTCAATGTTATGCGGGCGTGCCGCCTAGTGATAGTATTTTTTGAGGTGCATCGCGTTCCAGGATCTGGGAATCTTGATGCCCTGCATGTTTGCGATTTCGTATGCTCCGGGTCGGACTACTTTTATGACCTTGTACGGTCCTTCCCAGTTTGCTCCTAGTTTACCGGCATTTCGTTCTGCGGTGTTCTGGAAGACTTTTCGTAAGACTAGCTCGCCTTCGTGAAATCTGCGGTTACGTACGTTTGCGTTATAGTACTTGGCGGCCGCTTGCTNACCGGCATTTCGTTCTGCGGTGTTCTGGAAGACTTTTCGTAAGACTAGCTCGCCTTCGTGAAATCTGCGGTTACGTACGTTTGCGTTATAGTACTTGGCGGCCGCTTGCTGATAATTTTGAATTCGAACGAGTGCCTGATCCCGCCGTTCGTTAATCAGGTCGAGTTCGTCGAGAAGCATTAGGTTGTTTGCCTCTTCTCTTTCCGGGAGCAGTCTCCTACGTACTCCTAGGAACTCGACTTCTGCGGGAATCATGCATTCCGTTCCGTATACGAGGGCGAAAGGAGTTTCGCCCGTTGCTCGCCTCGGGGTTGTGCGGTGCGACCACAAAACTCCTTCGAGTTCTTCGGCCCATTTTCCCTTTTTGGCGTCGAGGCGTTTCTTGAGACCGTCAAGGATCGTTTTATTAATAGTTTCGGCTTGTCCGTTGCCTGGAGGATATCTTGGAGTCGATTTTGTCAATCTTTTTTTCCATTTTTCGCAAAAGGCTTCGAATCTAGTCGAGATAAATTGAGATCAATTATCTGTCACGATTTCGTATGGTACTCCGTGTCTACAGACTATGTTTCTTCATACGAAATTTTCTACCTGGGCGTCTTTGATGCTTGCGTAAGAATCGGCTTCAACCCATTTAGAGAAGAAATCGGTCAGAACAAGAAGGAAGCGTCTTTGTTTTGACGCGTGCATTGGCCCGACTATATCCATTGACCACCGCATGAACGGGTACGGTGCCGAGATAGACGAAAGGACCTCGGTGGGTTGGTGAATAGTCGGAGCGTGCCGCTGACATTTCTCGCATTTTCGCGAAAAATCCTCGCAATCTTCTACAATCGTTGGCCAGAAATATCCGTGGCGTTTGATTTTTATTGCGAGGGATCTTCCGCCAGAATGGTTTCCGCAAGATCCGGAATGCACTTCCTGCATAACCTCCCGCGCTTTCTCCCCTTGGACGCAAGTCATCAGTGGTCCGGAGAACCTCCATTTGTAAAGTTCTCCGTCCATTACGATGTACCGTGCGGCCTGGGTTTTTATCTTTCGGGCCGCCCATTTTTCTGACGGAAGTTCTCCGTTGGTTATGTATGCGAGGATTGTTTCCATCCACGGACGATTGAATCCGTAATCGGACTGATCTTCGACCGGGTGGTCTTCCTCCACATCGTCTTCTGGTTCGTTGATCAGATTTATGACTATGGGCGGTCCGATGCTCNTTCTGACGGAAGTTCTCCGTTGGTTATGTATGCGAGGATTGTTTCCATCCACGGACGATTGAATCCGTAATCGGACTGATCTTCGACCGGGTGGTCTTCCTCCACATCGTCTTCTGGTTCGTTGATCAGATTTATGACTATGGGCGGTCCGATGCTCGGGTGTTCGATAAATTCAACGGGAATTACCCTGCTCATACCAGGATCCGAGCTGGATGCTAGGGCAGCCAAAGCGCCTGCCTGGGCGTTTTCTGCTCGGGGAATTCTAGTCAAAGCGAATTGATCGAACTTCTGAGTTAGATCTTTTACCAAGATCAGGTACGCTTCCATTCTTTCGTCCCTTGCTTCGTATTCCCCGCTAAATTGGCTAGCCACTAGTTGGGAATCGCAGTACGCGTGAAGGTTACGAATTTTCAGTCCGTGAGCTAATCGTAGTCTGCGATCAAGGCCTCATACTCGGCTTCGTTGTTTGAAGCGTGGAAAATCAATCGGAATGATTGTTCCAATACTTCTCCCGTTGGGGATGCAAGTCGGATGCCAATCCCACAACCTTGTTTGGATGAGGATCCGTCAACGTACAAGATCCAGGTCGAGTTCGGCTCTTGGCTGGACGTACTTCCCGTCGGGAGTTCCACTATGAAGTCTGCGAGCACTTGTGATTTCGCGCAAGTCTTTGAGCGATATTCGATATCGTACTCGCTCAGCTCGATCGCCCATTTTGCCAACCTTCCCGACTGGCTGGGACTGTGCAAAATGGTGCCGAGAGGGAACGAAGTGGGAACGACGATGGTGAGGGATTGGAAATACGGTCTAAGCTTCCTTGCGGACATGACCACGGCCAAAGCCAATTTCTACATCATCGGATATCGCGTCTCCGCGTCCAGTAGTGTCTTACTTACGTAGAAGATCGGTTTTTGTTCACCGCGTTCTTGCCGGATAAGGACGCCACTTACGGCGGTAGTCGATACTGCGATATAGAGGAATAGTGGTTCTCCTTCTACGGGTTTTGCGAGTACTGGCGGGGTAGCTAGGTAATGTTTCAGCTGTTGAAAAGCCTTCTCGCATTCCTCTGACCATTCAAACTTTTTGTTTCCCTTTAATGTCTCGTAGAAAGGTAGACATTTGTCCGTTGATCGCGAGATAAAACGGTTAAGCGCTGCGACCCTGCCGGTCAGTCTTTGTACTTCGCGTTTGTCCTGGGAGAGACCATCTCTATTAGCGCCGTGATTTGTTTCGGGTTAGCCTCGATTCCGCGGTAAGTGACGAGGTACCCTAGAAATTCTCCGGACGCAACGGCAAATCGACACTTTGCCGGGTTCAACTTCATGTTATGAAGGTTGAGCCTCTCGAAACATTCCTGGAGGTGTACGACGTGGTCTTGCTCTTTGAGTGATTTCACAAGCATATCGTCGATGTAAACTTCCATTGTTTTTCCGAGTTGTTCGGAGAACATTCGGTTGACGAGTCGTTGGTAAGTCGCGCCAGCGTTTTTTAGACCGAAAGGCATCATTTTGTAGCAGTAGGTTCCACAATCGGCTATGAATGCGGTTTTCTCCCGATCGTCGGGATTCATCATGATCTGATTGTATCCCGAGAAGGCGTCCATGAAAGATAAGAGTTTGTTTCTCGCGGTTGCCTCGACTAAGCGGTCGATGTGCGGTAGCGGATAACTATCTTTCGGACACGCTTTATTGAGATCGGTGAAATCAACGCAGACTCGCCATTTTCTGTTCCTTTTCTTTACGACAACGGGATTGGCGAGCCAGTCAGGATATCAAACTTCTGTGATCGATCCTACTTTGAGGAGTCTGTTGACCGCTTCGGCGCATTCCGGCCCCAGCTTCCGTCTTTTTTGTTTGACGGGTTTGGATGTCGGGTCAACGTTGAGTTCATGACACGTGATGTTTATATCGATCCCTGGCATATCTTCCGCAGTCCAAGTGAACGTGTTCGAGTTTTGTTTTAGACATGTCAGGAGTTCGGCTTTTAAGGTCTCGCTCAGGTTTGCACCGATTTCGACGTAGCGTTCTGGAAAATTCTCATCGATGCATACCGAGATGACGGGTTCGCAGGTTGGCTCGCGCTTACTTTCCAAAGCCTCGGCCGCTCGCAACTGCCAGAAGAGTTCCGTTTTATCTTGCTCTGGGGCGTTGTCGAGGGACGTCGACTTCTTTTTCTTTTTGGAAGAGATATCGACCGGCAGATTTTTTCGTTTTAAATCCGCGGCGTATCAAACCTGCGAGGTTCGTCGATTTCCCCATATAGTCTCGATCCCGTTTGGAGTCGGGAACTTGATACACATATGGTACGTCGACGGAATCGCTTGCATCGAATTCAACCACTGTGTCCCTATGATTGCATTATAGGACATAGGTCGATCGACGACTTCGAACTCGACGTTTTTCACTATGCTCCCGGCGCGAACTGCCAAGTTGATCGTTCCGAGGGTCATAGTGATTTCTCCCGAGAGTCCTACTAGCGGGCTTACGTTTTCCGTGATTTCAGATAGATCGATTTTCATTCTCTCGAGAGTATTTTATAAGATGATATCAGCCGAGCTTCCGGTATCGACTAATATTCTCGCGACATCCATATTCCGGATCGTCAGCTCAATAACGAGAAGATCGTTGAGAGGTTTGACCGAATCGATCGTTGCTCTTTTCTCGAACGTGATGACGTCGCCGTTCAGATTAGGCATGTTATTTCTCGTTCGTTTTAGCGACTATTGTGTAAGAGAATCCGACCCCCCTCCTTCTAGCGCCAAACTGTGGGAACCGAAATCCACACTATCGATTTTCCGTCAAATATGGAAACTTAGGATGAAACCCTAATTTTCCTGAGGTCCTGGATCTCTGCGAAAATCACTAAAACAAACGAATTTAAAAGAATATGGATGGACAATGACGAACAGAGATTAAGAACTTGTGCGAAAGCTTTTATTGAATTAGAATCGACAACTGTTACAAGAAAAATTGAAGAACTTAGACGTCAAAACGTTCTAAGGATCTGAATTGCTAGTCTAAACGCTAAGGCCTAAACTTCTAAGCTAACAGCCGTCTTTTTAGGTCTAATTTTCGTCCTCCTCTTCTGCCCTACGCCTCTGGTTTATATACTCCTTGCCTTGACGGTTCGATCTTTCCATTTTGCCGGATTTGAGTATTTTGGGAATCTTCCATTTTTCTCGATCCTTCCTTTTCTTCCGCGGAAATCTTCTATTTATCTTCAAACTTGCCTTTATTTTCCTTCTGCGAATAAACCGTCAAAACGTTATCAAATCTGCGGGTTAGATTCCATTGAAATCGCGAGATGGGTTTTTATCGCGTTTTAGGTCCTTCCGGGCCGTTTTGCGATAAAAACTGTTTTCCGACTTTTTACAGGATCGTTTCCTGATTTGACGTCGTTTTTAATAAATTACTCGAGTTAATCTCAAGGTTTCACGATTTACTCGACTTTTTATTAAAAACACGTTTTTTACGACTTACTCGGCGTTTTTTACGATTTTACTCGGCGTTTTTTATTAAAAAGCGCGTTTTATGATTTTAACGAGAAATCTCGAATAAATCGTATAGTTTAGGCAATGTTCTGTGTTTCGTTTAACCGTTGCCGTTTTATACGATTTCCTCGAGTTCTTTCCGAGAAAGCGAAGTTTTACGGTTTTTATCGTAAAACTCGAACAGTAAGTCGGATCGAGATGGAACGGGAGACGCTTTAGCCGTAGTTTAGAATGCGATCGTGTCAAAAGACGTAAGTTTTGAATCGGGAATGCGGGAGATCGAGGCGCGGGATATCCGAGAAGTCTTTAGTTCGCCCATCGGCGAACTAAGCCGGGCTTAGTTCGCCGATGGGTGAACTAGTGGAGTGATTCTTAGTTCGCCCATCTGCGAACTAAGCCGGGCCAGCTTAGTTCGCCGATGGACGAACTAGTGGAGTGTCCCTAGTTCGCCCATCGGCGAACTAAGCAGGGCCGGCTTAGTTCACCGATAGGCGAACTTGAGGAGTGTCCTTAGTTCGCCCATCGGCGAACTAAGCCGGGCCGGCTTAGTTCGACGATGGGCGAACTAGTCGTGACTAGTTCGCGTTTTACGGCTGTTTCGGTTTTTTGCGGTTTCGTAAAATGATTCCCGAGTTTTATAAAACGATTCTTCAAGTTTTATAAAACGATTCTCGAGTTTTTATAAAACGATTCTCGAGTTTTATAAAACGATTCTCGAGTTTTATAAGACGATTCTCGAGTTTTATAAAACGATTCTCGAGTTTTATAAAACGATTCTCGAGTTTTATAAAACGATTCTCGAGTTTTATGAAACGATTCTCGAGTTTTATAAAACGATTCTCGAGTTTTATAAAACGTTTCTCGAGTTTTATAAAACGATTCTCGAGTTTTATAAAACGATTCTCGAGTTTTATAAAACGATTCTTCGAGTTTTATAAAACGATTCTCGAGTTTTATAAAACGATTCTCGAGTTTTATAAAACGATTCTCGAGTTTTATAAAACGATTCTCGAGTTTTATAAAACGATTCTGAGTTTTATAAAATCACTTTTGCGGAAAGTAATGATCTCCCTTTTANATTCTCGAGTTTTATAAAACGATTCTCGAGTTTTATAAAACGATTCTTCGAGTTTTATAAAACGATTCTCGAGTTTTATAAAACGATTCTCGAGTTTTATAAAACGATTCTCGAGTTTTATAAAACGATTCTCGAGTTTTATAAAACGATTCTGAGTTTTATAAAATCACTTTTGCGGAAAGTAATGATCTCCCTTTTATAGAAGCTATCGCAGACGTTGATTTAGAGAGTACGGTTTTCGACACCAACATATGTGCCGAGATATTTTCATCTGACAGAAGATCATATTTCCATCCATCTTGAATCACTTGCCATATCTCCTCAGTGGCATCAATCAAATCGACCTTCCCAAGCTAATCGCCAATAGCTTGTAAGTTTGGCTCAGTATAGAGATGGAGGGGGATACCCTGTAAGTTGATCCAAAAGGGAATCAAAGAAGGATAATCTTCTGCTACGATAGGCTCCCATCGCACCAGAACGAACATACAGTTGTTATGGTGAAACGGCTCCTGAGAGAGAACCGCATTGAGATCTTCCTCATTGTCAAAGTTAAAAATAAAATGGTCATTTCCTAGATCACACGCTGTGATCCTTGATATCACTCACATGTTTAACCCTAAGAAGTGAATTACTCTCTCAAATAAGAGGTTCAGTTGTAGTACTTAAGGATCGAATCCACTGGGAAGTAAGGAACACAATAGATGTAATCCTAAGTGATTATGCTAGATTGATTAAGTTAAAATAGTAAATTGCAGTTTGTGAGCAATGGTAAGTTGCTCAAGAGAATATGTTTTGGTTTAAGACAATAAAAGAAAGTAGTTAAATTCAACGTTCTTATTCAGATAATCAGGATTATAGTGCTACAGATGTTTTAGTGAATTGCTTGCAAGATGTATAAGAACTTCGATTCTTAGACAGATCTAATAGCAGTCACTAAATAGACTCATCCATTGATCTTATTGCCGGCAATATCGACCGATGTTTTGACAACAATATCGGACGATATGGGGTGCCGTCGATCGATGACTCTGTAGGAGTATCGATCGATATAGCATAAGATCGAATCGATACTGTGTTCACTAAGATCATAGACCGGCTCTCGCACATCCCTAGAGGATCTAAGCTTATGCCAAATGATTTCAGGACAATGATTAACAAGTTAAATCACATCCATGATCATGGTCTAGGTAGCTACTCTAGAGTAAGCATTAGGGTTCATTTGGATAATGGATAGCAACAACTCAACATTCCATAGTTGGGGCTAATACCTCAGAACTATTTGAACCCTAAATCTAACAAAGGAATCTACTCAAACATAGCTAAGAGATTCATAACAGCAAGGTAATAATAGAAACCATGAGATTAGAAGATTGAACTTTTGGTTCTTGGAACAACAAATCTCTTTGTCTGTTTCTTCTAAATCTAGAATTCTATAAACTTTGAGAATTAAAGATGAAAAGAATACTTTATAAATCAAAGAACAAAAAAAGCATGTAAATCTTTTGAAGTACAAAAAGCACTAGAACAATAAAAGCATGTCGAGCCAAAATACATAGACAAATTTATAAATATGAGTTCCATTAGGTTAAAAACTCGTCAGGGGTAATATTGTAATATTGTGAAGACTTGGGCTCAAGTCGGCCAGGTTAAACTTGTTCTCCACAATTCATATCGATCGATGGTACATGGTGTACATCGATGGATGGAGTATCTCGACTTCATAATCTATGGAAGTGTCATCGATCGATGATACAGGGTGTGTATCGATCGATATGTATCCTTGTTGTCTGATCTTCATAGTCATCTCGAAAAACTCCCACTCAGCGCTTATTTAAAGTCATTTAGCTTGACTATGGAGTTATGGTGGCTAGTGAGGTGGGTTGCAGGTACTTGTTGGGAAACAAGTATCCTATTTGTCTTGTGATTCTTCAAACAATGAAGTTAAGAAGCTTCTTGTGGCTTTCTCACTTCTGATCATACTAGCTTGCAAACCATGTACCTCGTAGTGGATTCTCTGTAACCATTCCTCAATGCTTGATAAACTGCACTCAAGTCGTCCAGTGTTGCTGTAGGTGTTCTCTAGATCAGTACTCATCGGCATGGTGTTGAGGTTTTGGGTATGGTGCATAGGCGAAAGGGTGGTATCGATCGATCTCGGTGTAGATCTATCGATCGATGTGGATGGCTGTCCATCGGTCGATGGGTTCAAAGGCTCGTGGATCGATGCGGATTGTGCAGGTTGGCTCGTGAGCTGGTTCTTGATGTTTTCGATCTCTTGCTGAATCTCCTCTACTGTGCATTTCAATCCTTGAAAGTCACTCTGTACCGGGAACCAAAATTTGTCGAGTGATCTATGTGCGTCCTCTTCACAGAATTCAATAGATCTGTAGATATCTCTTGTGATTTCTTCAAGTTATTCTCTGGTACAGTAGTCTGATGCGTGAATATCGATCGATGTGCTGGGTATATCATCGATCGATAGCTTATGTAAGTAACTCTCGATAGGTTGGTCAAAGGTCGTGTCGATCGATGCTGATGGTGCTGCATTGGTCGATGGTTATCTCTGAGATTCAAGTTCTTTGCGAAGTGCATCCACCTCTTCTTGTAGAGCTTTTCTCTCTTTGCGAGCGAAATCATTGCCAGACAGATTCCATAGTAGTTCTTCTTGAAGTTTCGATATGGCTTTCTCATGTTCTGACCTCATTCCTGCCATCTCCCAGTTATGTTCACTGGTTCTCTCATTCAGCATATATGTAACCTCTGCTTGTGTGTAGAGCTTACAAACTGGAACTCCTTTAGTGAACTGTTCAGCATGCTCTGATAAACAAATACAAGAGCGCTCAAACATTGTGGCTCTATTAAGCAGCTTCTCAATATCTTCTTTGTAAATATTGATGATGTCACCAATGATGCTTCTTTCATAACCACTCTCATCTTTGTAGACAACAAATTCGTCCTTCTTTTCCCAGAAGAAACGACGAACTCCGTGTTTGAAAGCTCTCTTCCCAAACTCGCGTTGTATATCGGTCGATGCTCTCTTCCATGTATCAATCGATAGGCGTTGATTTTCTGGATTGCTGAGTTGGAATGAAGGTTTTCTGCACCATCTTGCTCATGAAGTGGGTGTGGTTGGTGCTGATCGTTCTGGTAGATGGGTGGTTGTATGTAGGGACTGATTGGTCCATTGGCCATCTGAAGGATGTCTCCAACGTCTTCTTTGGATATTGGAATGATTCTTCCATCTAGTGCTTGTGCATGACCTTCTGGATCCCTGAAAATACCGAATTCGTCCGGAGTTAGTAATGTAAAATCGATTTTATGTGTTTTTACCTAGGATGGTGTAGATGTTGTATTGATAGATGGTAGAGCAGGTGCACCGGCCGATCTGTTGAGGAACATATCGGCCGATGGCTGGTGCTCCATGATGGTTGATACGTGTGCTTCAGGTCGGATCGCGGATGGTAGTGGAGCTGTATCCACTTGAAAAACTCTCATGATAACTGCTTGCCCAACTTCCAATCCAGTAATCTCCGTCGTGTGGTTCACGTGGGACATAGACTGGTGCGCAGTAAGGTTCGTCGCTCGTTGATTCAAATCGTCGTTTGAGCGATCTGGGCAGGGGCATATGGGTCGATGGAGAAGGGTCTCTATCGGGCGATGGTCCGAAGATGAAGGATGGGAGAGGAATATGTGCAGCATGCAATATGTGCCGAGATATTTGCATCGGATAGAAGATCAAAAGAGTTCCATCCATCTTGAATCACTTGCCTTATCTCCTCAGTGGCATCAATTAAATCGACCCTCCCAAGCTAATCGCCAATAGCTTGTAAGTTTCGCTCAGTACAGAGATGGAGGGGGATACCATGTAAGTGGATCAAAAAGGGAATCAAAGAAGGATAATCTTCTGCTACGATAGGCTCCCATCGCACCATAACGATCATACAGTAGTTATGGTGAAACGGCTCCTGAGAGAGAACCGCATTGAGATCTTCCTCATTGTCAAAGTTAAAAAGGAAACGGCCATTTCCCAGATCACACGCCGTGATCCTTGATGTCACTCAAATGTTTAACACTAAGAAGTGAATTACTCTCTCAAATAAGAGGTTCAGTTGTAGTACTTAGGGATCGAATCCACAGGGAACTAAGGAACACAATAGATGTAATCCTAAGTGATTATGCTAGGTTGATTAAGTTAAAATAGTAAATTGCAGTTTGTGAGCAATGGTAAATTGCTCAAGAGAATAGGTTTTGGTTTAAGACAATAAAAGAAAGTAGTTAGATTCAAGGTTGCTATTCAGATAATCAAGATTATAATGCTACAGATGTTTTAGTGAATTGCTTGCAAGATATATAAGAACTTCAATTCTTAGACAGATCTAATAGCAGTCGCTAAATAGACTCATCCATTGATCTTATTGCCGGCAATATCGACCGACCTTTTGACAGCGATATCGGACGATATGGGGTGCCATCGATCGATGACTCTGTAGGAGTATCGATCGATATAGCATAAGATCGAATTGAAACTGTGTTCACCAAGATCATAGACTGGCTCTCGCACATCCCTAGAGGATCTAAGCTTATGCCAAATGATTTCAGGACAATGATTAACAAGTTAAATCACATCCATGATCATGCTCTAGGTACTCTAGAGTAAGCATTAGGGTTTATTTGGATAATGAATATTAACAACTCAACATTCCATAGTTGGGGCTAATCCCTCATAACTATTTGAAGCCTAAATCTAACAAAGGAATCTACTCAGACATAGCTAAGAGATTCATAACACCAAGGTAATAATAGAAACTCATGAGATTAGATGAGTGAACTTTTGGTTCTTGGAACAACAAATCTCTTTGTGTGTTTCTTCTCAATCTAGAATTCTATAACCTTTGAGAATTAAAGATGAAAAGAATACTTTATAAATAAAAGAACATAAAAAGCATGTAAAGCTTTTGAAGTACAAAAAGCACTAGAACAATAAAAGCATGTCTAGCCAAAATACATAGGCAAAACTATAAATATGAGTTCCATTAGATTAAAAAATCGTCAGGGGCAATGTTGTAATATTGGGAAGATTTGGGCTTCAAGTCGGCCAAGTTAGACTTCTTCTCCATGCTTCATATCGATCGATGGTACATGGTGTACATCGATCCATGGAGTATCTCGACTACATTTTCTATGGAAGCGTCATCGATCGATGACACAGGGTGTGTATCGATCGATATGTATCCTTGTTGTCTGATCTTCATAGTCATCTCTGAAAATCTCCATAAGGGAACCTAAATCATCACTTTACTCCAAAATGTTCCTGAACCTGAAAACATACCTAAAAGACTCCAAAACATATATAAAACTTATAAAAACATATAAATACCATGGCTAAAAGCGGGTCAAAATCATGGTATATCAATCCTCTCCGTCATTCTCCCTGCTCTGGCATCGCAACAATGAGCTGCTCTACTTTTTGTTTTTGTGGGTTTAGGATCTTGCCTATAAGAGACAATCGATATTCACGGATTAGGTATTCATCAGCTTGATCCGGTAACTTGATTGGCTCATCATCATTATCCTTTTCTGTGAAACGATGGACGTTTTTGTGTGATGCCATAAAGCAATCAGAAAGTATGATCTTGTTCTGTCTTTGCTTGATCAGAAATTAATGAAGAGATCGTGTAAAATGAGTGTCGGATACTATAGTTTCGCCGTCAGATCTATTACCAAGGGATGAATAGAAGCAGAGAAATCAGAATTTCAAAGAGAAAATCAGAATCGCCATTGGAGACTCCTTAGAGTGCCGCTAGGTTTTTTATTAAATGTGTGTATAGAAATACTCATTTATTTGACCATTTTGTCTACACATGAATTGATATTTTGTGGCCTAAAGAATATTAGACATAATTTTGGCCTATAGCTAAAGCTTCATAGGCTTTATGGCTGGGACGGGTCTGGACTTTCATCGTAATATGAAAGCCAAAATAAAATGTATATAAACATAAACGATAACAAAGGGGAACAAATAGGTTAATTGTAGATCCTAAAATCCACACTAAGCATTTTGTAGTGATCAAGAGTTTAATCTGGGGAAGATAAATGATGTGGGCAAGGATGCTCTTAGAACACAACGATACAATAGGAATTCGGTTGACAAAAATGGATTTATTGAATATGGGATTTAATTTAAAGTAGTAAATAAAATCGAGAACAACTAAGAAATATGAAAGCTAAATGCGAACTTACTAATTATGAAGTGAGGTCGATGAGAGAAGTGAGGTGCTCTAGGTTTTCTCCATGTCTCTTCGCTCTAATATAGCTCTTCATTTATATTTTTCTTCTCTCCCAACCGTTTCCGCGATCTTCGGGATACTACTTCGACCTCGTCGTGTTCGATCGGCATTGAGCTGATGATGGGCTTGGGACTACTTAATTAGATACTGAAATTGTGTCCAACATTTTTCCCCCAATCTTTTTCCTTTATTGAAAGGTAAAGATGGCCCATTCGGTCTCTATTGAAGAGAGACGGTTCGGTTTCCTCAACGGAAGGAATCCGACACGTGTCACCTCCCTGTCTATGGACCGTTAGCGTGTGTCTTCTATTCCTAACGGCTACTTGTGTCACGTTTCAAGGAAAAAGCTAATAATTTATCTTCTCGTTTTTAATGATAGAGCCATTTCTAAAGTCGGCGGATGTCTTTAGAGGAGCTGCGTCACTTGTGCTTGTTGAAGGGGAACAATCAGAGTCCGGGGACTTTTCTCATGTAACTGCGCGTTGGACGTCATGTTATCCAAGGGATTCCTTACCATGATCAAGATTGGCGTGAAGGATTCTTTGTTATCAAGATTGATCGCCTGTAAGTGGGCGAGTTTGATTTCGCAATAATTCTTCGTCTTTGGCCTGACGATATAGGTTTGTTCTGAATCTTCGCCCTTTTTTCTCATATACATTATTATTATCTTTTGATATCTGACTGCTAAAGTCGTTCTATGCATCATCAGTGCATTCCAGGAGCTCTACGATGTTGGACGAGCTCTGAGGTCTGTTAAAGGTGTTACGACGAGTTCATCTTGACTAGTCGTCTTTCGATCACGAGCGAATCCGCGCCGCTTTTCTTGTACCGGACAGAATCGATCAAGCGCCGGCTATTACCGGTGGCTCGTTCAAGCTCAAGGATATCGAGGGACCCTCTAGTGGTCCTCATTCTCCTGCCAGATCGGATAGACAGTTGTTTAGGAGGTCATCATTTAGGAACCGCAGATCAGTCGTGGGGAGAAAAGATCTTGAGGAATCGTCTTTGATCCCAATCTTGGTTTCTGATGTCGATGGGACTCCTGGAACAAGGGGATCGCCCATCTCTCTGAGTCCCAGTTCGGAGGAAGACAATGTTGCCAACGACCACAAGCGCCGGCGGTTGTCGCGGATTGTATCTCCGACGTCGCAAGGTATTTCTTCGCTTCGAGGTCGCGATATGACAGCTCTGAGCCTGTCTGTCTTTCCTTCGGCTTCTCTCAAGGAGAGGGAGGCGTATGCTAAGATTGTGGATGCACCAAGGTATATTATGTTCTTCTCTGCCTTCTTTCAGTAAGTAAATATTGTTCTCATATTCTAAAAACTTCGCAGGTTATGGTCGCCATTAATCAGTTCGAAGCAATGTTCGAGAGCCACGGTGAGGGAGAGTTAGTGAGGTCGCGAGCTGAAGTGAAGAGTCTCAGGGAAAGGCTTCGGAAGGTTAAGGAAGACCCCAAGAAGAAGACTGGGGAAGTTGTGTTCCTGAGGGATGAGTGGAAAAAGGCTCATGAAGAGAGGATGTTGTTCGAGACTGAGGTCGCTACTCAAAAGACTAACGTTGCAGATTTTGTTGTGGAGACGGAGCGGGACATCCATCGCGAATCTCGCGCTATGCGTCGCGAGATCGCTGACCGTTACAAGGAAGTCATGTCCCTTGTAGAGAAAGAGTGGTCGGACAAGAGGAAGGAGACGGACGCAGGGATCCAGTTGCGGGGGATAATTGTGAACATCGACCAACTCAACAAGATCAAGGATGGAGGATTGGTCATTGACGATGAGTTAGCTCGCCTTAAGGAGATGGAGAAGGATTGTGAAGGTTTCGTTGAGCTGACTGCCGTTGTGGATTGGACTGTCTCGGATTTGGATCTTCCCGAGGTTTCTGGTGATTCGGTGGTTGGAAAATCTTCTACCGAGGACGGGGCAGATTCTTAGTTTTTATCTTTTTATTTTTATCGGATATCTCGTGCTGTTTTTTCTCTTTTCTGTGTGTTTCTCAATATATTTTGAATGCTATTATGGTATCTTTTTTCTTTTCTGAATTTTTGATATTTTATTATTTTCAGTTGATATTATTCGGTTTACTTTTCATTTATAAATGTCGAATTTGTTCCTTCGATCGTCGTGTTTCTGAAAGTTTTTCTCTTCTTATCATCAATCATGACATCGAGGAAAACGAGTTCCCGTGAATCTGAAAGAATCCGTAATCGGAACAACGGAGTGGGACGGATTCGTTCAGGCGATGTGAGCAAAGCGCTCACCAATGTCCTTAGCAAAGAGCCATGGCTCCCTCGTGCAGCGGCTCGATCTGAAGCCAAAGACCCAGAGGAACCAAAGACAACGACTCTTTTGAGTTCTGGTAGTTCGAATAGTTCGGAGGGGTGTGATCGTTCTAAGAAGAAAGAAAATATTTTGGGGAACGATGCCCGATCGCGTCATGCGAATGAAGGTGCGGTCGCAAAGCCCATTTCCCTGGCAATTTTCGCATGCTAAGGATTATCCGATCACGGATGATCCCGACAGTGTTTCCCACTTGGTCAGGGCACTTCAAGCCGGTGGGGTGTCCTCTTCCTTTGTTGCGGAATATGACGGAGCGCGAAACCTATATAAAGATGGTGGTTGCTCACGCTAAGGTCGGTCGGTTTAACCTTTTGATCTTTGATACTTACTTTCTTATCGTGCGTATTCTTGATATACCTTCAGGCTATGGAAGCTAATAGGATATTGCGGCGACCTTGGTTTGCAGGATATTCCTCGAACTGACGATCTTTCGAAGTCAAAAAGGTCATTCGAGAGCTGAAGCTCAGCTTGAAGATGGCCCAAGACATGGAGTGTTGGGTCAAAATCGGTACGACCGAATCAATAGCCAAAACTTCCCGCAAAAAGATAAAAAAATACGTTTTATGAAACTCAATAAATCGTTTTATAAAACTCGAGAAATCATTTTATAAAACTCGAGAAATCGTTTTATAAAACTCAAGAAATCGTTTTATAAAACTGGAGAAATCGTTTTATAAAATTCGAGAAATCTTTTTATAAAACTCGAGAAATCGTTTTATAAATCCAAAAGAGGTTTCCAAACAAATGAAATCCGCGGAAAACTCGGAAGATCGTTATCTCAGAAGAACGAAACAAACGTCGATTACGCGATCGTCCGAGTTAAGCGCAAAACCACGAAAAACCGAAACCGCCGTAAAACGCGAGCTAGTCCCACCGCGACTAGCTCGCCGTTCGGCGAGCTAGAAGCTTCCCGTATAGCTCGCCGCACGTCGAGCCGACCATCCCAAGCCTCGATATCCCGCATCCCCGATTCAAGGCTTACGTCCTTTGACACGATCGTGTTCCGAACCACAGTCGAAATGTCTCCCGTTTCGCCTCGATCCGTCCTATCGTTCGGGTTTTACGACAAAAACCGTAAAACTTTGTTTTCTCGAAAATAACTCGAGGAAATCGTCGGCAACGGTTAAACAAAAAACCAAACATTGCCTAATCTATACGATTTTTTCGTAAAAATCGTAAAAACTGCATTTTTAATAAAAACGTTGAGTGGATCGTAAAAACGGCAACGCATAACCGAGAAACGAACGTAGCTAAACTTTACGATTAGACTTGGGGAATTTACTAAAAATGGCATCGGATTAGGAAACGATCTCGTACAAAGTCGCAAACGGTTTTATCACAAAACGGCCTGGAAGGTCTGAAAACGTGGTAAAAGCCCATCTCGCGATCTTAACGAAATCTAACCCGAAGATACGATAATATTTTGACGATTTACTCGCAGAAGGAAGATAATTGTCAAGTTTGAAGATAAATGGCAAGTGTTGGGGTCAAAATCGGTACGACGGAATTAATAGCCAAAAACTTTCCACAAGAATACAAAAAGAACAGTTTTATAAAGCTCGAGAATCGTTTTATAAAACTGGAGAAATCGTTTTATAAAACTCGAGAGATCGTTTTATAAAACTCGAGAATCGTTTTATAAAACTCGAGAATCGTTTTATAAAACTCGAGAAATCGTTTTATAAAGCTCAAGATTCGTTTTATAAAACTCGAGAAATTGTTTTATAAAGCTCGAGAATCGTTTTATAAAACTCGAGAAATCGTTTTATAAAGCTCGAGAATCGTTTTATAAAACTCGAGAATCGTTTTATAAAACTCGAGAATCGTTTTATAAAACTCGAGAAATCGCTTTATAAAACTCGAGAAATCGTTTTATAAAACTCGAGAATCGCTTTATAAAACTCGAGAAACCGTTTTATAAAACTCGGGAATCGTTTTATAAAATTCGAGAATCGCTTTATAAAACTCGAGAAACCGTTTTATAAAACTCGGGAATCGCTTTATAAAACTCGAGAAATCGTTTTATTAAACTCAAGAATCGCTTTATAAAACTCGAGAAACCGTTTTATAAAACTCGAGAATCGCTTTATAAAACTCGAGAAACCGTTTTATAAAGCTCGAGAATCGTTTTACAAAACCGAAAAAACCGCAAAAAACCAAAAAAGCCGTAAAACGCGAACTATTCGCAACTAGTTCGCCCATCGGCGAACTAAGCTGGACCCGGCTTAGTTCGCCGATGGGCGAACTAAGAAACACTCTCTAGTTCGCCCATCGGCGAACTAAGCCGGGCCCGGCTTAGTTCGCCGATGGGCGAACTAAAACATGCATGACTAGTTCGCCCATCGGCGTACTAAGCCGGGCCCGGCTTAGTTCGCCGATGGGCGAACTAGAGACGTCTCGGACACTCCGCGTCTCGATTTCCCGCATTTCCGATTCAAAACTTACGTCTTTCGACAAGGTCGCGTTCTAAACCACGGCCGAAATATCTCTCGATCCGACTTACCGTTCGAGTTTTACGATAAAAACCGTAAAACTTCGTTTTCTCGGAAAGAACCCGAGGAAATCGTATAAAACGGCAACAGTTAAACGAAACACCGAACATTGCCTAAACTATACGATTTATTCGAGATTTCTCGTCGAAATCATAAAAACGCGCTTTTAATAAAAAACGCCGAGTAAGTCATAAAAAACGTGTTTTTAATAAAAAGTTGAGTAAATCGTAAAACTTTGCGATTAACTCGAGAAATTTGTTAAAGACGACGTCAGATCAGGAATTGATCCCGTAAAAAGTCGGAAAATGGTTTTTATCGCAAAACGGCCCGGAAGGACCTAAAACGCGATAAAAACCCATCTCGCGATTTTAACGGAATCTAACCCGCAGATTTGATAACATTTTGACGGTTTACTCGCAGAAAGAAAATAAAATTCAAGTTTAAACATAAAAGGAAGGTTTGAAGAGAAATAGAAGATTTCCGCAGAAGAAAAGGAAGGATCGAGAAGAATGGAAAATTCCCGATTTAGTCAAATCTGGGCGAAATGGAAAGATCGGATAGCCAAGACAAGGAGTATATAAAGAGGAGGTCTAGGGCAGAAGCACACACACGAAATTCAGAGCTCTCACCACCAAAATTAGCATTTAGGAATCTTTCCGTTTTTCTGTTAGCGAGCTGCGTCTCAATTAGGGTTTTCTAAGTTCTTACGTTTTCGGCTACTCTTTTTGTACCAGTTCAACGCAGATTCGGAATAAGAACCTCTTTGCTCTCTGTTTTCGTTTATTCTCATTTAAATTCTAAGTTATCATTTTCTTATTTTCGTTGTGCGGTTCTCGCAGATAGCCGGTTCCTCTGGAAACTTAGGGTTTTCCCGAAGTTTCCTTATTTACGATTTATTTGACAGTAGGGTGAAATTGACTCCCACAGTTTGGCGCTAGAAGGAGGGGGGGACGGATCTATCTTACACTGTAACCGCAACATGACCAACGAAGAAACGATGGCTGGTGACAACCAAACTCGCGACGAACGCGACAACGTTGAAACACCGCTACCAAAAGACGCGCCTGCGGCCAACGCTACAAACGCCAACGCCGAGACCGTCGAAAAGATGCTTTCCGAGTTTAACAAAAAATCGGAAGAGCAGGAAAAGCTCGTTGGTTCACTCGCAAAACGGCTCGAAACCCTAACCGCGAGAACCAAAGCTATTCGCCCCCGCGGAACTACCAAGATCCGCGGAAGGAGACTCGATTTCGGCGCTCCTACGGATCGTCCCAGAATCGATCAGGGAAACGTGCCGGAAAAGGATTCCGGAAAAGAAAACCCTGACACGACGCTGAACGAATCGGAAAAATCTCCTACTCAGGAACAGGAGACCGAAGGCGACGGCATCGAAAGGGTCAACCTGGAAACAAGCAACCAGGACGACTCGACAGACGAAGACGCCGACGTCCATCCTAGGAGAAGGAAAACTCGCAGTCCTCAACCGGAGTCGTCTCCCGAGCGTTCCTTTACGGGAGAGGAAGGAGAACTCGACTTCGCGCGATACGCAAAAACCGCCGAGGAGCGATCTCCGGTCACTCGCAGCAAACGCCGACAGGGTCGGAAAACTGCTGGCATTCAGACCGAGATTCGTGATCTCCGCGAATACATTACCAAAACGGCCGCAGCGGTAAAAGCGGTGAAATCTCAGATTCACCACGCGACCAGCGCCGCACCCGAGATCGATCGGCTGCTGTACGAATATCGGAAAACGCCCTTCACGGCTCGCATCACCGAGATCAAACTGCCCGATCCCCGAAAGCTTAAGGTGCCAACTTACGACGGGACGACCGATCCCAAAGCGCACCTGCAAGCGTTCCAGATTACCATGGGACGAGCCAAGCTCAAGGACCACGAAAAAGACGCAGGTTACTGCCGCCTCTTCGTCAAAAACCTAGAAGGAGCCGTGCTCGAATGGTTCGCCAAACTTAGGCGAAATTCGATCGGAAGTTTCCGTCGATTGGCTTCGGAGTTCCTGAAACAATACTAGATGTTCATTAACCCGGAAACCTCCGACGCCGATCTCTGGAGCTTGGTGCACGAGGAAGACGACTCTCTCCGCGATTTCATGAGTATATTCAAACTCGTCATGGCTAGGGTTAGCGGGATCAGCGACAAAGCCGCCAACGACGCGTTAAGAAAATCGCTCCGGTATAAATCGAAGTTCCGCAAGTGGATAACTCTCGAGAAACCGCGGACGATCTAGGATGTGCTCCATAAGGCCACCGACTTCATAACTATCGAAGAGGAAACTAAAATCCTGTCCGAGAAGCATAAGCCGGCGAAAACATCCGCGAAGGATGACGCGTCCGAGCAGAAGCAGAAAAGGAAAATCTCTCGTAACGACAAATTCGTCCATCACGAGGGACAAGATCTCCGAGGGGCGCATAACTACGCTGTCAACTCCGGTTCGGAGCAAGGGCGAACTACGGGAAACACGTGGACGAGAAATCCAAATTACGACGAGAATTCTTTCTGCGACCTCCACCAAACCCATGGTCATTCCACCGTGAACTGCAAAGTTCTCGGCGCCAGACTGGCCGCAAAGCTAGCCGCGGGAGAACTTTCCGAGATATCAAGTGTCAAGGATCTCATCCGCGATTCGGACCGCGTTCCGAAGAATGACAAAAACGCGCAAACCCCACCTCAGGGAAATCAGTCGGGCGAAAAACGCGGAAGAATAACAGACGAGAAGGGAAACGACGCTAACCGCCGAAAAATCAACATGATCATTGGCGAATCGCCATACTTTAACGACACCGTCTCGTCGATAAAATCCTACCAATGTAAAGCCGAAACCGGCTCGAGTTGGAAGGTGCCGATGGACGATTCTCCGACAGGAGTAATCTCTTTCAACGATGCTGAAACCGGCGGAATCGACCAACCGCCTGCCGATCCCCTTGTCGTCGATTTGGTGATAAGCGATCTAGAGGTTGCGCGAATCCTGGTTGATACCGGAAGCACGGTCAACGTCATCTTCCGCAACACGCTAGCACGAATGGGAATCGACCTCTCGGAAGTCGAGCCGATTCCAAAACCGCTGACTAGTTTCTCCGGCGAAACGTCAATGACCTTGGGATCAATCCGACTACCGGTCGTCGCGAA
>CAKOAT010288488.1:14423-43329 GCA_932364175.1 Eruca vesicaria subsp. sativa | reverse complement strand
CGAGAAGTCTACGACAGCCGAGTAAACACACTCGCACAAACTATCAGAACTACGAGATGGCTTGATTTCCGAAAGGAATACGTAGGCAGCTCGCCTAAAGACGAGTTCAGCTATCCCCCTTTCCAAAGCGGGGGGGGGGGGGAGTGGGTGAGTATACGAGTATTCGTATACTCCCAAAATTTTTTACAAAATTTCTTTTAACTTTGTAATCAAAAATTTTTCGAAATTTTTAATAAAGACAAAGTTAGAATATCTCCGCTACCATCAAAAAACGCAAATCCGGAAAAACGCTTCCGCAGTAACAATCACTCAATCGTTTTTACAAAAATTCGCATATCAAAATATTTTCGGAAAGAACGGGCGAGACGTCGCCTAAATTCTCGAAGAAAAATATTTCCCCAAAGTCCGTCCGCGACTATAAAAACACAAACGCTCGGCGATTGGCCCCGTCGAGCACGCTAGCCGTCCTAAACAAACGTACTGACCCATCGGTCCGCATACATCGGACGAGGATAAAATAGCGCACTATAAAAGAAATCCAAATTTTTGGTCAGCACTTCCGGGACAGTCTCCCGGTGAGATGCTCGATTCCAACCAGACGAATCGTATAAGCCGAGAACCTATCGCGGATTCTAAATCGGTATGGAATCAGGTTAAAATCGCAACGGGCAAAACGAAAGCCGATTAGTCATCGCACAGCCCCAATCCGAAAGTAAACCTATGTCTTGCCCTAAACCCAGCACACTGGTCGCTAACGTCTCAAGGCATGAATCGAGATCCNGCGGATTCTAAATCGGTATGGAATCAGGTTAAAATCGCAACGGGCAAAACGAAAGCCGATTAGTCATCGCACAGCCCCAATCCGAAAGTAAACCTATGTCTTGCCCTAAACCCAGCACACTGGTCGCTAACGTCTCAAGGCATGAATCGAGATCCTAAAGGCATGTCTCTTCGCCCACATCTAAGCACTCGCGAAAATCAAAATCTCCCGAGTTAACGAATCGGACGATCTACAACAAAGAGTTAGGTACGAGATGACAACTCGTATTCTTTCCTCTACATCTAACATAAAAAACGAGTTTCATACTTAGAAAATATTTTCTTATTAAACATCCGAACACACACAGCCCAGCGGTAGGGATTCAAAGCCACCAACGGCCAGTCCCGGAAAAACAACGACAAAATCGAAAAAACTAAGAACATCACACATCAAAGTCATCAAACGCAGGTTGATCGACTTCGCCATCTACATCCGAAATCCCAGGACCGACTTCAACTGAATCCGGCAACACCACGACGGGATTCCATTGATCTCACATGCGCGCCTTAAGGTCGAAAAATTCGGACTGCGTATCTTTTTCCCGATTCAAATCTTCCCATCGCACTTGGGATTCCTTAGCAAACGAATACCCTTCATTCTGAGTCAGGGATAACCCATGAACGACCCCGCGACATTCGCGATAATCACCATGCGCCCGTTGAACAGCTTCCACATCCGAATAACCGGTTGCAAATCGCTCGCGACTGTTGGTGTCGAAAACCGTACTCTCGAAATCAACGTCTGCGATAGCTTCTGTAAAAGGGAGATCATTACTTTCCGCAAAAGTGATTTTATAAAACTCGAAAATCGTTTTATAAGACTCGAGAATCGTTTTATAAAACTCGAAGAATCGTTTTATAAAACTCGAGAATCGTTTTATAAAACTCGAGAATCGTTTTATAAAACTCAAGAATCGTTTTATAAAACTCGAGAATCGTTTTATAAAACTCGAGAATCGTTTTATAAAACTCAAAGAATCGTTTTATTAAACTCGAGAATCGTTCTATAAAACTCGAGAATCGTTCTATAAAACTCGAAGAATCGTTTTATAAAACTCGAGAATCATTTTATAAAACTCGAAGAATCGTTTTATAAAACTCGAGAATAGTTTTATAAAACTCGAAGAATCGTTTTATAAAACTCGAGAATCGTTTTATAAAACTCGAGAATCGTTTTATAAAACTCAAAGAATCGTTTTATAAAACTCGAGAATCGTTTTATAAAACTCGAGAATCGTTTTATAAAACTCGAGAATCGTTTTATTAAACTCGAGAATCGTTTTATAAAACTCAAAGAATCGTTTTATAAAACTCGAGAATCGTTTTATAAAACTCGAGAATCGTTTTATAAAACTCGAGAATCGTTTTATAAAACTCGAGAATCGTTTTATAAAACTCGAGAATCGTTTTATAAAACTCGAAGAATCATTTTATAAAACTCGAGAATCGTTTTATAAAACTCGAGAATCGTTCTATAAAACTCGAAGAATCGTTTTATAAAACTCGAGAATAATTTTATAAAACTCGAAGAATCGTTTTATAAAACTTGAGAATCGTTTTATAAAACTCAAGAATCATTTTATAAAACTCGAAGAATCGTTTTATAAAACTCGAGTCGTTTTATAAAACTCGAGAATCGTTTTATAAAACTCGAGAATCGTTTTATAAAACTCGAGAATCGTTTTATAAAACTCGAGAATCGTTTTATAAAACTCGAGAATCGTTTTATAAAACTCGAGAATCGTTTTATAAAACTCGAGAATGCAAAATATTTTGAGCTCTTAGCAAAATATTTTGAGGAGAATCGTTTTATAAAACTCGAGAATCGTTTTATAAAACTCGAGAATCGTTTTATAAAACTCGAGAATCGTTTTATAAAACTCGAGAATCGTTTTATAAAACTCGAGAATCGTTTTATAAAACTCGAGAATCGTTTTATAAAACTCGAAGAATCGTTTTATATAACTCGAAGAATCGTTTTATCGCATTTTATAAAACTCGGGAGCATATTCTTCCCGCTATCGAATAAAAGCACGCTCTTAAAAACGCAAACTGATTTTTAATAAAGCCGCAAAAGCGGCAGGGACTCAGAGCCGCACACGGCCAGTCCGAAAACTATAACGGCCACGCTCGGCCAGATCAAACGGTCTACGAGACTAGTCTCAAGGCCGGGAAAGGTCAAGATGCCATCGACATAATTATCCTCGATAAACATATAACTAGACCGTAAAGGTCGTGCCGGGAAAAAGGTCATACGAACCTTAACTCCGAAACGAACTACGAAAGGCTTGATCCCCTCAAAAGGGTACGTAAGCAGCCTTCACAAGGCGCAGCCCTAATCTTAAACGCTTCCCGCTCCCTGGAGAGTGGAAAGATCACTTTCAACGGACCTTTCCGACCATTAATTCTGCCTAACTTAACTAAACTGGTTAACCACTCGCAAGAACCTTACGCTAAAGGCTCACGATTCTTACGAGCTGGGGGGCTAACTGTTGGGGTCAAAATCGGTACGACGGAATTAATAGCCAAAAACTTTCCGCAAGAATACAAAAAGAACAGTTTTATAAAGCTCGAGAATCGTTTTATAAAACTGGAGAAATCGTTTTATAAAACTCGAGAGATCGTTTTATAAAACTCGAGAATCGTTTTATAAAGCTCTAGAATCGTTTTATAAAACTCGAGAAATCGTTTTATAAAGCTCAAGAATCGTTTTATAAAACTCGAGAAATGGTTTTATAAAGCTCGAGAATCGTTTTATAAAACTCGAGAAATCGTTTTATAAAGCTCGAGAATCGTTTTATAAAACTCGAGAATCGTTTTATAAAACTTGAGAATCGTTTTATAAAACTCAAGAAATCGCTTTATAAAACTCGAGAAATCGTTTTATAAAACTTGAGAATCGCTTTATAAGACTCGAGAAACCGTTTTATAAAACTCGGGAATCGTTTTATAAAACTCGAGAATCGCTTTATAAAACTCGAGAAACCGTTTTCTAAAACTCGGGAATCGTTTTATAAAACTCGAGAATCACTTTATAAAACTCGAGAAATCGTTTTATAAAACTCAAGAATCGCTTTATAAAACTCGAGAAACCGTTTTATAAAACTCGAGAATCGCTTTATAAAACTCGAGAAACCGTTTTATAAAACTCGAGAATCGTTTTACAAAACCGCAAAAAACTGCAAAAACCGAAAAAGCCGTAAAACGCGAACTAGTCGCAACTAGTTCGCCGGCTTAGTTCGCCGATGGGCGAACTGAGAAGCATTCTCTAGGTCGCCCATCGGCGAACTAAAACATGCATGACTAGTTCGCCCATCGGCGTACTAAGCCGGGCCCGGCTTAGTTCGCCGATGGGCGAACTAGAGACGTCCCGGACACTCCGCGTCTCGATTTCCCGCATTTCTGATTCAAAACTTACGTCTTTCGACAAGGTCGCATTCTAAACCACGGCCGAAATATCTCTCATTCCATCTCGATCCGACTTACCGTTCGAGTTTTACGATAAAAACCGTAAAACTTCGTTTTCTGGTAAAGAACTCGAGGAAATCGTATAAAACGGCAACGGTTAAACGAAACACCGAACATTGCCTAAACTATACGATTTATTCGAGATTTCTCGTCGAAATCATAAAAAACGCGCTTTTAATAAAAAACGCCGAGTAAGTCATAAAAAACGTGTTTTTAATAAAAAGTTGAGTAAATCGTAAAACTTTGCGATTAACTCGAGAAATTTGTTAAAGACGACGTCAGATCAGGAAACGATCCCGTAAAAAGTCGGAAAACGGTTTTTATCGCAAAACGGCCCGGAAGGACCTAAAACGCGATAAAAACCCATCTCGCGATTTTAACGGAATCTAACCCGCAGATTTGATAACGTTTTGACGGTTTACTCGCAGAAAGAAAATAAAATGCAAGTTTAAACATAAAAGGAAGGTTTGAAGAGAAATAGAAGATTTCCGCAGAAGAAAAGGAAGGATCGAGAATAATGGAAAATTCCCGATTTAGTCAAATCTGGGCGAAATGGAAAGATCGGATAGCCAAGACAAGGAGTATATAAAGAGGAGGTCTAGGGCAGAAGCACACACACGAAATTCAGAGCTCTCACCACCAAAATTAGCATTTAGGAATCTTTCCGTTTTTCTGTTAGCGAGCTGCGTCTCAATTAGGGTTTTCTAAGTTCTTACGTTTTCGGCTACTCTTTTTGTACCAGTTCAACGCAGATTCGGAATAAGAACCTCTTTGCTCTCTGTTTTCGTTTATTCTCATTTAAAATCTAAGTTATCATTTTCTTATTTTCGTTGTGCGGTTCTCGCAGATAGCCGGTTCCTCTGGAAACTTAGGGTTTTCCCGAAGTTTCCTTATTTATGATTTATTTGACAGTAGGGTGAAATCGACTCCCACAAAAAGTTTGAAGATAAATAGAAGATTTCCGCGAGAAAAAAAGGAAGGATCGAAATAAATGGAAGATTCCCGATAAACTCGAATCCGGGTGAAATGGAAAGACTAAACCGCCTAGGAGAGGAGTATATAAGCAAGAGGCATAGGGCAAAAGAAAGAGACGTTTTTCAGAGCTTTCACCACCAAACTTAGCATTTAGGAATATTTCCGTTTTCTGTTAGCTAGCTGCGTCTCAACTAGGGTTTTCGGTCTTAGACTTCTAGAGTTAGGGATTTCGCCGACGGCTCACGCAGATAAGGCCACTCTTGTTGTAACCGTTCTTACGCAGATTCGGAATAAGATCCTACTTGCCTTCAATCTCGCTTTTCTTAATTTTCGTTGTGCGGTTCCGTAGATAGCCGGGTCCTCTGGAAACTTAGGGTTTACTCAAAGTTTCTTTATTTACGATTCATTGACAGTAGGTGAATTTCGGTTCCCACAGTTTGGCGCTAGAAGGAGGAGGGGTCGGATCTATCTTACACCGAAGCCGCAACATGTCCAACGAAGAAACGATGACTGGTGACCAACAAACACGCAACGAACGCGACAACGTTGATAAAACACCACCACCACAAGATGCGTCCGCGGCCAACTCTACAAACGCTTTCCTAGTTTAACAAGAAATCGGAAGAGCAGGAAAACCTCATTGGTTCGCTCGCAAAACGGGTCGAAACCCTAACTGCGAAAACCAGAGCAATTCGCCCCTGCGGAACTACTAAAATCCGTGGAAGAAGGCTCGATTTCGCGACTCCTATGGATCGCCCCAGAACCGAGCAGGGTAACTTACCGGAGAAGGATTCCGGAAAAGATAACCCTGACGCGACGCTAAACGAATCGGAAAAATCTCCTACACACGAACAGAAGACCGAGGGAGACGGCATCGAAAGGGTCAACCTGGAAACGATCGACCAAGCCGACTCGTCAGACGAGGACGCTGACGTCCATCCTAGGAAAAGAAAAACTCGCAGCCCTCCACCGGAGTCTTCTCCCGGGCGTTCTCTTACTGGAGACGAGGGGGAACTCTACTTTGCACAATACGCAAAAACCGCCGAGGACCGATTTCCGGTTACTCGCAGCAAACGTCGAGGAGGTCGGAAAACTGCTGGCGACCTGACTGAGATTCACAATCTCGGCGAGTACATCACTAAAACGGCCGCAGCGGTAAAAGCGGTGAAATCTCAGATTCATCACGCTACCAGCACCGCACCCAAAATCGATCGGCTACTGTACAAATCTCGGAAAATGCCCTTCACGGCTCGCATCACCAAGGTCAAGCTGCACGATCCCGGGAAACTTAAGGTGCCAACTTACGACGGCACGTCTGACCCCAAAGCGCACCTGCAAGCCTTCCAGATTACCATGGAACGAGCCAAGCTCAAGGATCACGAAAAAGACGCAGGCTACTGCCGCCTTTTCATCGAAAACCTAGAAGGAGCAGCGCTCGAGTGGTTTCCCAAACTTAGGCGGAATTCGATCGAAAATTTCTTCCGACTCGCTTCCAAATTCTTGAAGCAATACTCGATGTTCATCAATCCGGAAACCTCTGACGCTGATCTCTGGAGCTTGTCGCAAAAGGAGGACGAATCCCTCCGCGATTTCATGAGCAGATTCAAAATCGTCATGGCAAGGGTTAGCGGAATCATCGACAAAGCCGCCATCGACGCGCTAAGGAAATCGTTCTGGTTCAAGTCGAAGTTCCAAAAATTGATAACTCTCGAGAAACCGCGGACGATCCAGGATGCGCTCCATAAGGCTACCGATTATATAACCATCGAGGAAAGCATAAACCAACGAAAACATCCGCGAAGGATAATGCATCCGAGCAGAAGCCGAAAAAGAAGAACTCTCGTAACTACAAGTTCGTCTATCACGAGGGGCAGGATCATCAAGGGGCGCACAACTACGCCATTAACTCTGGATCGGAACAAGGGCGAACTACGGGTAACACGTGGACGAGAAATTCGAACTACGACGAGATTTCTTTCTGCGACCTCCACCAAACCCGTGGACATTCTACCGTGAACTGCAAAGTTCTCGGCGCCAGGGTTGCCGCAAAACTGATCCCGGGAGAACTCTCCAAGATATCCAGCGTCAAGGACCTCATCCGCGATTCAGACCGCCTCCCGAAAAATGACAGGAACTCGTGAGCGGAAACTCCGCCTCATGGGAACCAGTCGGGCAAAAAACGCGGACGAAGGCAAGACGAGAAGGGTAACGACGCTAATCACCGAAAATCAACATGATTATCGGTGAATCGCAGTATTACAACGACACCGTCTCGTCTATCCAGTCCTACCAACGAAAAGCCGAAACCGGCTCGAGTTGGAAGGTACCGTCGGAAGACACTCCAAAGGGGGTAATCTCATTCGACGATGCTGAGACCGGCGGAATCGATCAACCACACGCCGATCCCCTCGTCATTGACCTAGTGATAAGCTACCTAGAAGTCGCTCGAATTCTTGTCGATACCGGAAGTACCGTCAACGTGATCTTCCGCAACACGTTAACAAGTATGAGAATAGATATCTCGGAAGTCGAACCGATTCCAAAACCGTTGACCAGCTTTTCTGGTGAGACATCCATGACCTTGGGATCAATCCGACTACCGGTGGCAGGCAAAGAAGTGACGAAAACTGTCAACTTCGCGGTGGTCGATTTCCCGGCCATCTACAACGTGATCATGGGCACGACTTGGATAAATTCCATGAAGGAGGTTCTATCAAATTTTTAAAACATTCGCTTTCTAATCGAGTATTCGTATACTCCCAAATTTTTAAAACATTCGATTTCTAATCGAAAAATTTTCGGAACTTTTATAATAAAGGCAAAGTTAGAACATTATAAAATATCCGCTACTACCGAAAATGCAAAAAAAAAAATTCCAAACATCCGGAAATTACTTCCGCATTAACAACTACTTAATCGTTTCTACGAAACTTGTACGCCAAAATATTTTCGGAAAGAATTGGCGAGACGTCGCCTAAATTCTCTAGAAAAATATTTCACTAAGTCCGTCCGCGACTATACGTATACGAGTCGGGGGAGTGGGTACGTATACGAGTACTTGTATACTCCCAAATTTTTAAAACATTCGCTTTCTAATCGAAAAATTTTCGGAACTTTTTTAATAAAGGCAAAGTTAGAACATTATAAAATCTCCTCTACTATCGAAAATGCAAAAACAAATTCCAAACATCCGGAAATTACTTGCGCATTAACAACTACTTAATTGTTTCTACGAAACTTGTACACCAAAATATTTTCGGAAAGAATCGGCGAGACGTCGCCTAAATTCTCGAGAAAAATATTTCACTAAGTCCATCCGCGACTATAAAAACACAAACGCTCGGCGATTGGCACGCTAGCCGTCCTAAACAAACGCACCGACCTATTGGTCCGCATACATCCGACTAGGATAAAATAGCGCGCTATAAAAGAAATCCAAATTTTTGGTCAGCACTTCCGGGCAACTTAGAAATTTTTCCCGGTGAGTTGCTCGAATCCAACCATACGAATCGTATAAGGCGAGAACCTATCGCGGATTCTAAATCGGTATGGAATCAGGTTAAAATCGCAACAGGCAAAACAAAAGCTAACTAGTCATCGCATAGCCTCAATCTGAAAGTAAACCTAGGTCTTGCCCTAAACCCAGCTCACTTGTCTCTAACGTCTCAAGGCATGAATCGAGATCCTAAAGGCATGTCTCTTCGCCCACATCTAAACACTCGCGAAAACTGGAACATTCCGAGTAAACGAACCTGACGATCTACACCAAGAGTTAGATGGGAGACGACAACTCGTACTCTTCTCTCTACATCTAAAACGAAACACAAATTTCATACTTAGAAAATATTTTTTTATTAAAAAGTCTTCAAATACACACCGACCAGCGGCAGAGATTCAAAGCCACCAACGGCCAGTCCCGAAAAAATGTTACAACAACATCATACTACAATAACATCACACATTGAAATCATCAAGCACAGACGCTGAGCCATGGCCAATCTTAGCATCAAACCACGTTTGTTTAACTTCGCCGTCCACATCCGGAATCTCAGGCCCGACCTCGGCCGAATCTGGCGACACCACGATGGGGTTCCACTGATCCCACATGCGCGCCCTAAGATCGAAAAGTTCGGGTTGCATGTCTCTCCTCTGATCCAGGTGCTTCCTCTGCGCGGAGTATTCCTCAATAAACGAATTCCCTTTGTTCTGAGTAAGAGAATCGTTTTATAAAACTCATGAACAACACCGCGACATTCGCGATAATCACCGTTCATCCGTTGAGCAACTTCAGCGTTTGAATAACCAGTCGCAAATCGCTCCTGACGGGCCTTCATCTCCTCAGCAATCTCCCTTTTTCCTGCACGGCGAGCGCGACGAATTCTTTGGTCGGAAAGCTCCCTGGCACGGCAAGAGCTATCCGCACACTCGTCACTCACGCGAGCTATCTCCCTCTCAATCATTTCTTCAGCTTGGTTGGCCTAAACCTCCGCCCGAAGGCGAGCAACTTCTTTCTCGGCCTTATCTGCTCGAAACTCGCAAGTCGAGCTTCGGCACTATGGTTATCTAGAGCCCGTCTCATGGCAAGGAAACCCTGCCAAAGAAAAAGGATAAGCGAGATCATCCGATAATAAAATCGCTCAAAAAAGAAGACAGAAACTCAAACCTCGTTCACTTGCTCAGACCCTCTAGCAAACTCCGGAACTTGATCCTGATCGCTATCTGGAATATTGGAGGTCGACGATCCGCCCGCGTTCATCCTAACACCTTCCTCCGCTTGGCTGTCAAGGAAGTCCTTGAGAATATTGTCGGGAGAGGCCACACGATCGGATGCGTCATCTTCAACAACCGAGTGTTTATCCTTCTGAGATCTCGGCTTGCCCCTCTTCATCAAAGTTACGTGCGGGATAAATTCTCCTACGAATGAATCATCTTCATGAATCGGAGAATCCGCAAAAATCCGAGATCGGAAGAGTGCAACCGCACGGCGAACGTGCTGCGGAGAAAAACTATCCCAGCCAACTTCCCCGTGTTTAAGTGAGGCTGTAATAGTCGGAAGATCCGCCGGATGCGGACATAAAGGGTTGGCCTCTGTGGAAAACGAAAGCAAATAAGTAAAAAAGAAGGAGGAAATTCGTATGTACTCAAATCACATACCTTTTCGACCCCACGTGGTCACGAAGAATCGAATGCAATCCTCCTCGACTGACATGCTGTCAATACGAACGAAGAATAAATTTTTCTTCCAGGAAGAAAAGTTCGACGAGCAACCAGTAACAATCTCTGCACAGGGGCATAAAGTGAGCCTTTGCGTCTTCTCTGTGGGCTTCAGTAGACCCTCGAGAGGTCAACGCTAAGGGTGATTCCCTGCTCGTAGCTCAGCGTCAAGAGACCAACTAGTTGGTTTAAGCTTGGTGGAGTTAACTGACTGATCGATAATCCCAGCCGTGACATTGCCACAAAACTGTGTTGTAGCACGTAAAAAAGCTATCAGGCGCAGCCTTGTCACTCTCCCCAGCAAGCGGGAGGCAAAACTCGACCGCTTCTGGGACTCGGCAAACCTCCCATATGGATTCGATACTATCAGGAGGAGCCGAACTCAGGCATCCGGAAGCTCGATTGGCATCCGACAAAGCTTGAATCCAAGTCCCAGGCCTAGCGGACCCCGACTCATCTCCTAGCGCCCAATAAGTCACGCGGTCTCTTGGATCGATCGATGGAAATGAGTACTCCTCTTTCGGAGCCAAAACTCGAGGTTGCGAGCTCGTTCCCTCGGAACTACGACAATCGGAACTGGTTGAGGAACGAGTTCTTCTTTTTGAAAACATGTTTGACAACTTTGAAAGAAGCAAATTCAAAGGAAGTAGAGAGAAAAATTTTTGGATAAGTTATGGATAATGAAGCAAAGAATTCAAAAATGTACTTCATATACTTATAGGAAAAAGTTTACTATTCACCTTTGGATTTTTGGCCATTAAAGTTCCGCCTAATTCTACCAAACTTGCCGAACAAGTTCTATCCGCTCGCAAGAACTCTACGATTCTTACGAGTTGGGGGGCTAACTGTTGAGGTCAAAATCAGTACGACGGAATCAATAGCCAAAACTTCCCGCAAAAAGATAAAAAAATACGTTTTATGAAACTCGATAAATCGTTATATATAACTCAAGAAATCGTTTAATAAAATTCGAGAAATCGTTTTGTAAGAGCAAAAAAATGTATCTACGTGGATAGGTTACTTCCTAATCTGGATTTTATCTCCTTGTGAGAAATTGGTTTGTGATGAGTGACTAAACTCAGGTCGTGGGCTGCCTACGTACCATCGTCGAGGGATCAAGTCTAAACGTAGTTCGATTGTTTCCCTAGTAATTAGGGTCGTATTTTGATTTTCTCGTGTACGTGAGTACGATTCTTGTTTTGCTTGAGGCTTCTTGGACTGTCCTACGGATTTGGCTCAATGACTTTGAGGCTCGAGAGGTAGCAGGTTCTGGAGTTCTTCTGACTTCCTTTTATGGTTTGGATTCTTCTTGGCGTAGGGAACTTCAGACATTGATGGTAAGTTGATGGTACTGCTTTCATGCTGTATAGCCATGGTCTCCCGAGGATGGCATTAAACGGAGCGGGTCGATCTATGACGATAAATTCAATGATTTTTCTTACATCTCCAGAAGTCACGGCGAGCCCGATGGATCCGAGAGAATAGGTAGTCTCTCCTGCACATCCGATTAGTGGGGTTGTTTCTTGTTTGAAGAGTGTTTTTGTGATTCCCATCCTTTTGAATGCGTCGTAAAGAGTACGTCTGTGGAGCTTCTGGTATCTATCATGATTCTGGATAACTCGCATCCTCCGATGTCGAGTCGTATAATGAGTGCGTAGTCATGCGGTTTTTCAAGATCGCTTTCGTTTTCGTCAAAGCTGATTTCATGATCGGGGCCTGACAGGTTCTCGTATGCCGATGCTACTTTCTGCTCTTCGCTGGTGCGCTTTAATGGAGTTGACTGAGTTGCAGAATTTCGATCCTCCATAAATGAAGTCGATTTTTTTTTCCTTTTTTCTGATGGTGTGTTGGGAAGTGCCATTTTTTTGTTAGAGTCGGCTGGTGGTGTGCTTGACCCCCGGATAGGTTGGGTTTGAGTAGATGCTGGTTGTGCTTTTTCTTATGTATCGGTTTCTTCAGCAGCCGTCGAATTGTGTTGAATTTGTTGTTCTTCTTCAGCTCGTAGTGATATTAGGTTGTTCGGTTGAGAGGAGGAGAACAAGTCCTATCGAGTTCTTCCGGGCCTTGTACCATCATCGTGATGTCGATACTTATTTGTTTTGTGGTTTGATTTGTTGTCTTTTTACGTTTAGATCCCCATAGGATCATATCAACTCTTTTCTTTGGGGCTGGAGGCGGAGATTATGGTGATTCTGGTTCTACTTCCCTACTTTGTTTGCCTTTACCTTTGGTTTTTGGGGTCGTCGGAGTTTCTTCTTCTTCCGTATTCTCGCTGTTCTCTTTGTTTTCGTCCTTGTTGGGGAGTCCTGTATGATATTCTTCGGTTGAGTGTCCTTTTCGTTTTTGGAAGGTGCAATACTTGCTCGGGTCATACGTCGATTGTTTATTCTGTGATGACGAGTCTATTGCGTAGGACTGATGTCCTTTGGTAGTCTGTTCCTTCGGAGTATTTGGCTTTTTAATTATTCTGTTCTTGTTGGCGTGGTATTGTTCTTTCAAGATGGCTATTTCTTCTTTTAGAGTTGCGAAGTAGGATGCAAAGGGGTTACAAAAGCTAATAGGAGCCTACCCGATACAGCGCGTCATCTAGCGAGGTGGGAGCTTGGACCGTCATTTCTTTCCTGAACTTGGAAGCAAACCAGACACCGTTTTTCAGAGCTGCTAATGCGACTACTTCGCTTAGGCTCGATATTTTTGATTTGAGCTCCTTGAACTTATTTATGTAAGCTCTCAGCGGTTCGAAAGGTGCTTGCTTGAGGTTCCACAGGTGGGCTTCGGCGGCTCGTGCTTCTTTAAACACCGAATATTTATTCAGGAACAACGATACAATTTGGGTGACATCGTCGATCGAGTTTCCCTCGAGCCCGGCGAACCAATCTAAGAGGGGACCTGTGAGATTTTCGGCAAAGAAACGGCAGTAACCCGCTTCTCTTTCTTTGTTGTTGAGGTGCGCTCTCGACACGGCCAAACGGATGGCTCGCACGTGTGCTTTTGGGTCGGAGTTACCTGAATATTCAGAGAATCTAATCTTACCAACGTCGTGCAGCCTTACCTTGTTATTCGCTTTTTGAACGGATTTCGGAGAGTCTCCTCAATAACTTGATCGATATCAAGGGACGAACTTGTTTCCATATGTACCATGACATGTATCCTTTTAAGTTCGGCGTCATTCTTTTTATGCAATGGCCTAAAAGGGTCGTATGCCCGAATGGGATCCAGCGGCGCCATGAATCATGTTCGTTGAGATGCGTCGCCTCCAAAGGAGAATTGATCTTCTCGAGCTCAATGTTGTGGCGGAGATATTTGGTCTCTGGGTTCCTCACGTCCTTCAGCTGGTCTGCTTCGAGTTTGGATCGGGGTTGTTCTGAGGCCTTGTATTTCATTTTTGACCTCATCTTGATCGTTATAATTCAGACTTCTATAGATCGTTCCTTCCAAGGGGGGGGGGGTCTGTCGCAATTTTTTTCCTGCTTAGCGTCCCGACCGGGCGCTGGTTAGCTCGGCATAGGCGAAAGCTTCGAGGTTATGAGGGAGTGGCATTTGCAGAGATGTATCCGAGTGTTATCGGACTCTTTCCCTGGGATTCACTCGGTATTCAGCAAGTTCCCTCGCGGTTTGTTCCAGGCGGTTGGCGATGGTTTGGTAAGCGATCTCTTGGTCGCGAGATTTATTAATAAGCATTGAAACCATTCCCCTGAGTTCCCCAACTTCTTACCGAGTTCGGGTCAAGTGGGTTGGAGATCTCGGTCTCCTTGTTCGAGTTGGATCTTTGGGCGTCGTTATGTCTGCCGTACGGTTCCAAACTCGAGATCCGATTAGATTGGCAGGAAGTTTTTCATCTGAGACTGTACTCCTATCAGCGATCAAAATTCCAGTTGATGGAGTTTGTTGATTTATGATCGCGTTGGTGGCTTCGCCGACATTCGTTTGATCGATGGAAGCCAGATTGGCTCTTAGGGCGGTTCCAGCGGGATCGAAGTCGGTTGATCTCGATTGGGAGTTCTCAACATTGACTGCGTTGGGATCCATAATCGTGCGTAGAGATCCTAGATCGGGTTCTTAGCAAGGGCGTTTTTCGTTTATCTTCCCCACAGTCGGCGCCAAAATGTAGATCCTAAAATCCACACTAAGTATTTTGTAGTGATCAAGAGTTTAATCTGGGGAAGACAAATGATGTGGGAAACGATGCTCTTAGAAGACAACGATACAATCGGAATTCGGATGACAAAATTGGATTTTATTGAATATGGGATTTGATACAAAGTAGTAAATAAGATCGAGAACAACCAAGAAAGATAAAAGCTAAATGCGAACTTAATAACTAAGAAGTGAGGTCGATGAGAATAGTGAGGTGCTCTAGGGTTTTTTCCGTGTCTCTTCGCTCTGCTCGAGCTCTTCTTTTATAGTCTTCTTCTCTCTCAATCGTACATAAAGTAAGCATTGGGTCATCCAAAGACCAACTATAACCTAAATATGATGATTCTTCCAAATCTAAGAGAGAGAACTACATTATTGCATATAGATTCTTCTATGATAGTTTGGGTTATGAGAAGCTTACATAAACGGCTCCCATGTTCATTACAAATACATATATTCATATTCATTCCAAGTAGTTATTAAGATTCAAGGAAGTAATCCTGGGAACTATATCTTTCATTCTTAATATTAAAAAGAAGGGCAGTGCACAAAGATTACAACAAAACATATACTAAACATGTCTCACCCAAATGCACTTCAGGTTAAAACGCGATCAATCATTGGAGGTATGAAGCCTCACTGACAGAGCAGTATGCAAGCTTCATAACAAATCATTGCAGACCATGAACCTTGTTTACAAACATATACTGAAAAAGGAGGAAGTGACAGTTTGGTAATGTTACCTATATATGTAGAGGCCCACCTTCATTGTAAGAATTTTATTTTCATGTACACCAGTGTATTTTGCTTCCTGTAAACAAATTAGTCAGGTGAAAATACCTTGTAGTTAAGTCAAAACAGAATCATAATAGCTATGAGACCAGCGAGTGTTCGAGTAAGCTTGAAGTAGCTTGAGAAGCAAGTTATCTAATCCTAATGAGTTGAGATTATCTATAAGGATTAGAAAATATTCTAATATGTTACACCTAATGAGCTTAGGAAAGTTTGAGTTATATATTAGGAGATTGCTGAGTTGTAGCATCTCTTAAGAGTTTGATAGATTGTTTTGAGAGAACTTGAGTTTTGAGGAATTTTCTCAAGTGATTAATAAGAGAAGCAACTTCTTGTTAACGTGTTCTTATAAACAAACCGTGAGACTTAGAAACTATATTTGGTATCAGAGCATCGTGGAAATGATCAACTGAGGCAACATGGGAGATATTGTTGTTTCAAAAACAAAGGAAGTAGGAGGATCTACTACGATAGCTGTCATGTCCTTACAGCAACAAATTATTCTGTTTTGACATTACGGATTAGGTTACTGCTAAAAGTAAACAAGGTTTGGGATATGGTGGAGAACGAATCAGAGGATAAAGAGAAAAACGATCTAGCCACAGCCCTAATTTTTCAGTCGTTAATGGAAACACTTATACTATACAACTAGGTGATTTGGATACTGCAAAGAAGGTCTGGGACGCGATCAAATCCAGTTACATGGGAGCAGACCTAGTCTGAGAAGCGAGACTACAAACATTGACATCTGATTTTGAGAAACTAAAGATGAAAGAAAACGACACCATTGATGATTTTGTTGGGAAACTGACAGAAATATTTTCAAAGTTGACCGCTTTGGGAGAAACTATCAGAGAACATAAGTTCATAAAGAAGTTCCTATCTTGCCTTCCACAGAAGAAGTTCATACACATCGTTGCAACTGTGGAACAATTCCTTAATCTCAAAACCACAAGTTTTGGGAATTTTATTGGGAGATTTAAAGCTTATGAGGAAAGAGTGAAAGACGAAGAAGAAGAAGAAACTCGGAGTCAGCTCATGTATGCTAACAATGAAACTCAGCCTCAACC
Organism: Eruca vesicaria subsp. sativa; assembly: GCA_932364175.1. Classification (NCBI taxonomy): domain Eukaryota; kingdom Viridiplantae; phylum Streptophyta; class Magnoliopsida; order Brassicales; family Brassicaceae; genus Eruca; species Eruca vesicaria. The sequence goes on along the minus strand of CAKOAT010288488.1, from coordinate 26,854 downwards.
ACAACACACTCTACCTACCTCAAACACAAACAACCGTGACTACAACAGCAACTACAGAGGTCGTGGACGTTACCATAACCGAGGAAGAGGCCGAGGTAGATACAATGTGATATATTATCATGAGCCCTTTGATATGTCAAATATAATGTGCTTCGGGTGTGACAAGATGGGTCACTTCGCTTCAACCTGTTCTGACCGTCTACTTAAACTACAAGAGGCAATTAAAAACAAGAACAATGATACAAAAGAAGCAGAGGACTTAATGATGCACGAGATCGTCTATCTTAACGAGAAGAACATTCATCCACAAAATTTTGACACAAGATCAGATCAAGACAATGTATGGTATCTAAACAACAGAGCGAGCAATCACATGACTGGAAATTAAAGGTACTTTAAGTCAATTGATGAATCAATTACATGAAAAGTAAGCTTTGGCGATGATTCTAGGATTGATATCAAGGGTAAAGGACCAATGATATTTTGCACCACGGATGGATCAAAAAAGATATTGGCAGACGCCTACTACATACCAGAACTAAAAAGTAATATAATCAGTCTAGGTCAAGCTACTGAACCCGGGAGTGACATTAGGTTGAAGGAAGACTAATTAACATTGCGAAATAAAGATGGAAAGCTCATAAATAGAACAAAATGGTCTAAGAATCGTTTAGATAAAGTAACGTTTGATGTGGTTAACGAGCAGCATCTTCATTGTGGGAACCGAAATTTGCACTGTCAATTCCCGTAAAATAAAGAAACTTAGGAAAACCCTAATTTTCCAGAGGTTCCGGATCTCTGCGAGAGCCAACGAAAAGTAACCAAATAAATGCGAAAAATACAAAAACATGATAAAACGAATTTATAAAGAAAGTAGATCTTATTTTGAATTCGCGTAAGAGCGTTTCGGTCATTACAAGAGATTATAAAGGCTTTGTCGTAGGGGCCGTCAGTGAGTTACCTTGTTCTAGCAACATAAAACCCTAAACCTAGTTGAGTCACAGCTCGATAACAAAAGACGAAAAAGATAAGAAAAAAGGGTTTTGATTGATTTCGGACTGAACCTTTTGAAAGGCTACCTACGTACCCATTTCTAGGATCAATTCAAACGTAGTTTGATTGATAGAGCTGGACAAGCGATCGAACTACCTGGGCGAGTTTGTCTAGTAATTGAGCGCCAGTCATAGAAACCGAACTTGTCGAGAATAAAGCCTAAATTTCTAAGTGCAGAGAATTCTAAGTCTAGAAAAGTTGTAAACGTTCTGAGATGGGAGCTCTAAAAAATCGTTCTTTGTTCATGTCCTTGACCTTCCGCTTATATACTCTTTCTCTAGGCGGTTGGTCTTTCCTTTTCCACTCCAATTCGCGTTTGTCGGAAATCTTCCATTTTTCTGAATCTTTCCATTTTTCTTCGGAAAACTTCTATTTTTGTCTTCAAACTTGCCATTTACCCATTCCTGCGAGTAATGAGTAAACCGTCATCGTATCTTCGAGGATGCTAAAGTCACGAGTGGGCTTTTATCACGTTTTTGGACTTTCCGAGCCGTTTTGCAATGTTCAGTGTTTCGTTTAACCGTTGCCGTTTTTTACAATTTACTCAAAGTTTTCCGAGAAAACAAGTCTTTAGCGGTTTTTTATAAAATTTCTCTAGTTAATGTTATAGTTTTGCAGTGCTCGGTGTTTCATTTAACCGTTGCCGTTTTATACGATTTACTCGCTTACGAGAAAACACGTCTTTTACGGTTTTTTATAAAAAAACCTCGAGTTAATCGTATAGTTTGGCAATGTTCGGTGTTTCGTTTAACCGTTTCTGTTTTATACGATTTACTCGAGGTTTTACGAGAAAACTTGTCTCTTACAGTTTTTATCGTAAACGAGAGATGTTACGAGCACAGTTCAGAGTACGATCGAGTCGAGGGGCTTTGACGGTTTAGTTCAGCTCGCCTGTTGGCAAGCTGGACAAGGCTATTCAGCTCGCCAACAGGCGAGCTGGTCGGGCAGGTCCAGCTCGCATGTTGGCGAGCGGGACAAGGTCGTTCATCTCGCCAAAAGGCGAGCTGGACGAGCAAAGCCAGCTCGCCTGTTGGTGAGCTGGACAAGGTTGTTCAGCTCGCCAACAGGCGAGCTGGTCGGGCAGGTTTGTGTTTTAAGAGCAAGTTTGTATTCGTATGAATGTGGAGGGAGGAATATGAGTTGTCATCTCATAGTCTAACTCTTTTTTGTAGATCGCCCTATTCGTTTGCTCGTTTTAGGATGTTTAGAATCTCGTGAGCGTTTAGATATGGACGAAGAGACATGCCTTTGGGATCTCATTTCATGCCTTTAAACGTTAGAGACCAGTGTGCTGGATTTAGGGTAAGACCTAGGTTTACTTTCAGTTTTAAGGCTTTGTGATTACTAATCGACGTTCATTTTGCATGTTACGATTTTAACCTGATCTGTACCGATTTAAAGTCCGCGATAGGTTCTCGGCTTATACGACTCATCTAGTCTGAATCGAGCATCCCCGAAGGTGCTGACCAAATTTGGATTTCTTTATAGCGATATTACCCTTATGTCGGGTGTATGAGAGCTATCTTCGTGAGATAACTTAAGTTTGTTTAGGACTGTTGCGAGTTTGTTGTCATCAGCAACAAACTTAGGTGGTAGATGTTACCGTTTCTTGGACCTTCATGAAGGATACGTATCTGAAAGAGTTTTGTATTTTTTAAAGTCGCGGTTGGACTGTTTGGTCTACAGAAGAAAGTGATTTTATCGAGGAATGTATTTTTGTCGAAAAATTGTTCTTCAAGCGTCTGTGATGTCTCGCAATGCCGAAGATTGGTTGTTCTTTCATATGTCGCATTTTGTGTTCAAAACGTTTGCGGGCTTGAAGATGTTACGCGGTGTTGCGAGGGTTTTGTCTTAACCCTGCTTTGCAAGAACGCTTTGGTTTGTTTGCGGACATTCGCAGCCAAAACTTATGTATTTATTTGGATGTTAAGTGGTTTGATTCGTGCTAGAGCAATTAGGACCGAGGGGTCGCGTAAGTTTGTTCCTTAAACAAAGCGTCTTTAATTACAGTGCTTTGTGAAGTTATGACCTTCCGATATCTTTTTCATGAATTTTAAGGATAACTTGTCTCAGGAGCTTTGATACGAGTGTTTTCTTACACGTCAGATTTAGTAGGCAGCTCGCCTCGGAAATAGAGTGAATTGTTAGAATACAGAACTTAGTCGATTTTCGACATGTTTGCATTATCCGTTGAATGTATTGGCTTGGCTTGACGGTTGTATTCAGCCCCATAGCCAAGGACGTAGTTGGTAGAGGATTAGACCATGACACTTTCGTGCTTTCAATAAGGTCGATTCAGTTTGTAAACTTGGAATTGGCATTGAAGTGAAGCGTGATCGGACAAGGGCCAAGTAGCGTTTGTATAGATTGATATGCCAAGTATGTCTGTGGTTGTAGAAAACATTTTTCGTGTTAGGTTCGATTTATATGATGAAATTTTTGTATAATCTTTCCCTTGTTCGTATGGAAGTTGTTTCTTTTTACCCGAGGGAGACAGAGCCTAAGAAGCTCGATGCAGAGCACGTGTGGAGTCGGTTGCGGGGTAGTTTAATTCTCGGATGTAATCAATAGGAATGAGAGCGGATTCTCTCAAACCGAAGGGCTAAAGAATGAGTTCTTTCAGATCGTGGTGAAGGAAACAAAGTTTAGATTGGTCGTCCAGCGCCGGATCGTATGGCTTTGCTATGTGGAAAATACTTTTCGCAAACCCTGTTACGTTTACTTCCGAAAGTTACTTCGTATGTTAGGGTCTTTGACTATACGAAGGATTTATTGCACAAGTAACGGGCGACGAATTTAGTAAATTGACACGGCGTCTGGAGATGTCAAAATAATGATGCTTCCGCAAATTTTTTTAGAAAACTTTTCCGTTTTATTTTTGATTCTTCGGTGATAGTTTCTTGGAGTCACTCACGGAGTTTTACCAAAGGTTATTTTACCGAGATCTAGTAGCGAATCATTTTAGCGGGTTTCTTGAGCGGAATAGGATCACTTAACCAGCAATAGGATCAGTTGGTGAGCAGGAAAGACATGTTCCCTATTGCTGCTTCTTGTGTTCTCGAATTTTCTTTTGCCGCAAATGTTCTTGATATTATTCAGTGACTTGCTTGGTTTAACGGAAAATGAGAGAAATGCTTCGATGCCTAAATATTTCTCGTATAATTTTTTGACTCTTATACGGAACTTGTTTTATCAAGTTGGAAAAGATCTTTATGACTTCAGCAAATCATCGAGTTTCACTCAGAGGTTTTTTAAACGCATGATTGCGATGAGAGATGATGTATAGTCCTCGAGATTATTTCCCAGATGGTTTGGATCGGTCTTTAGCGTTTAGACGGGTCTTGGATTGTCGTTTGCTTTTGGGATGATTTTGACGAGGCATCGCATTGTCTGAATATTTATCCGCCTTTTTTTGCGAGAGTTTGCATTATAGAAAGCAATTTCTGGATGCGAGGAAAATTTTTTTTTAAAATATGGGAGTAAACGAGTATAGTATACGCACCTACTCCCTCCTTTTTTCTTTTGAAGGATTGTGATGATCGACAATCTGGGTCGATTAAAGATCATTGTAGATTGATGATGACATGGAGTATGCATGTTTTACGAAAATTTCTAGGAACGAGTCGGTTTTAAGACGACATCAGTGTCTCTAGTTCCTTATTTCTTAAAGAAATGAGATGAGTACGCTCGAATGCGTGGTGATCGTTTCTCGGTTGTACGAGAGATTGGATCGGTTTGTGAGCTATATCTGAAGAGTTAGAGAACAAATATCGAGATAGACAAAAATTGCCTACGACTTAGCATGCTAGACTATCCTCTAAATTCTAAGTTCCCTTAATTTTAAAGGCAGTTTACAAGACGTTTTCATTCCTTTCCTATCATAAATTAGAAGTCTAATAAAATTTTCAAATCAGACATTCCTAAGTTTCATCGATGATTTGGGACTGCCTTTTCTTCGTTCTTCATCTTTTTACTTATTTTCGTATGAATCGGTCTTCGACGAAATACCAACAAGAATATCAGAGTGAGGTAGGGACTTCAACATCAGATTTTATGTTCTTGTTTCTTCTTACTGCTGGTTTTACTTAAATGCCTAGGTGTGCTTCGTATATTGTTGAAAAATTCATCACACGTTTATGAATAGAAGTTTTCAACTTAACGTGGCAAAATTTTGTAAAACCGGATTGCGTTTAGAGAGTTCAAATCTCTCGTATAGGTTAGGCAACTTTGGTGTTCTGTCAAACGTTTCCGTTTTAGACGATCGATTCGAACTTATACGAGAAAGCCAGTCTTTGCGTTTTTTTTTTATATCGTAAACTTCCAACGGTTACTCTGATTGGGATGAAACGAAAAGCGTATTGATTGAGATTTGAGATAGAAACATTTCAATCCGTTGAGCTTATCCAACTCGCCCACTGGCGAGTCGGTGCTTACAGTCCCGATTCAGCAAGCTGATTTGTTTTCGTCGTAAAATCTCAACGGAAACTCCGATTGAGACAAAACGAAAACCAGTGCGATTATTGTCTGGAGTACAATCAGGATTAGCCAAGTCGCCATGGTGGCAGTTAGATGGTGCGGACCCTCGGGGAAAAGTCAGTACCTCGAAGGCAAGGAGAAAGGCCGATCAGATCACCAACAGGAGAACTGGTTTTAACGGTTCGGCTCGCCAACAGGCGAACTGGTTAAGCTCGGCCAGCTTTCCAACAGGCGAGTTGTAATGACCCTCGGGGAAAAGTCAGTGCCTCGAGGGCGAGGTGAAAAGCCGATCAGCTCGCCAAGACGGCGAGCTGGTTTAGCACGGCCAGCTCGCCAAGACGGCGGGCTGGTTTAGCACGGCCAGCTCGCCAACTAGCGAGCTGATATCAACGGCCCAGCTCGCCAATAGGCGAGCTGGATGGTAAGGACCCTTGGGGAAAAGTCAATGCCTCAAGGGCGAGGAAAAAGGCCGACCAGTTTGCCAAGGTGGCGAGCTAGGTTGCTTGGCCAGCTCGCCGTACTGGCGAGCTGGACGGTATGTCCAACTCTGCGAGAAGCCTCTTATTTTTTCAGCCAGTAACTTAGGATTTTTTCCGCAAGTAACCTAGGATTTATTCCGCGAGTAACCTAGTGTTTTTCCGCGAGTAACCTAGGGTTTATTCCGCCGTTTCTGGGAGAGCAAGTTTTATTTTTCCGAAATGTTCTCAGAAGCATCTTTTGGTCAACCCATACGTAATGAGATTTTTCCAACTCTGAAACAAGAGAAACATTACGGGGTTTGATAGATTTATCGTTACCCTTAGTTATCAGAGAGATAAATCGCGAGCTTTTTTTGTTGCTCCTCCCGTGGCGAAAAGTCGCGATTAGGTTTTCGATTTTGTTAAGTACTACAGCATTTGCGTGAACATCGGCTATAGGAGTAGTCGCTGCTGGAGTTGTTTTACCAGTGTTTTTGTGAACTGAGACTTTGTCTTTCATATATGCAGACATCGTTCTGAGACTTTGTCTTTCATATATGCAGACATCGTTTTGATTCAGCGTTTTGTGGCTATGAGTTAGAGTAATCCGACCCCCCCCCTCCTTCTAGTGCCAAATTGTGGGAACGAAATTCGCACTGTCTATTTCCGTAAAATAAGAAAACTTAGGAAAACCCTAATCTTCTAGAGGATCCGGCTCTCTGCGAGAGTCAACGACAAGTAACCAAATAAATGCAGAAAATACGAAAATCATGATAACACGAATTTATAAAGAAAGTAGATCTTAATTCGAATTCGCGTAAGAGCGTAGTGATCGTTACAAGAGATTATAAAGGCTTTAGCCGCAGGGGCCGTCAGCGAGTTACCTTTGACTTATTTCGGACTGAATCTTATGAAAGGCTGCCAACATACCCTTTCGAGGATCAAATCAAACGTAGTTCAATTGATAGAGCTGGAGATCGAAATTCCTGGGCGAGTTCGTCTAGTAATTGAGCTCCAGTCATAGAAACCGAACTCGTCGAGAATAAAGCCTAAGTTTCTAAGTGCAGAGTATTCTAAGTCTAGAAAAGTTGTAAAAGTTCTAAGAAGGGAGCTCTGAAAAATTGTCCTTTGTTCGACCTTATGCTTATATACTCCTTCTCTATGCGGTTGGTCTCTCCTTTTCTGCTCCGATTCGCGTTTGTCGGTAATCTTCCATTTTTCTCCATCTTTCTTTTTTTATTCGGAAAGATTCTATTTTCGTCTTCAAACTTGAGAGTTACCCATTCCTGCGAATAATGAGTAAACCGTCATCATATCTTTGGGCTGGATCTTGTCTAAAGTCGCGAGTGCGCTTTTATCGTGTTTCTGACTTTTCGAGCCGTTTTGCGTTTTAGTTGTTTTATGACTTTAGATTAGATCGTTTCCTGATACGATGCCGTTTTTTTAATAAACATCTCAAGTTAATCGTATAGTTTGGCAATGTTTGGTGTTTCGTGTAATTGTTGCCGTTTTATACGATGTACACGAAATTTTCCAAGAAAACAAGTCTTTAGCGGTTTTTTATAAAATTTCTCGAGTTAATCGTATAGTTTTGCAGTGTTCGGTATTTCATTTAACTTTTGCCTTTTTATACGATTTACTAGAGGTTTTACGAGAAAACACGTCTTTTACAGTTTTTTATATAAAACCTTGAGTTAATCGTATAGTTTGGCAATGTTCGGTGTTTCGTTTAACAGTTGCAATTTTATACGATTTACTCGAGGTTTTACGAGAAAACACGTCTTTTACGGGTTTTATCGTAAAACTCAAAGGGGAAGGCGGATTGAGACGAAACGAGAGATGTTACGATCACGGTTCAGAGTAAGATCGAGTCAAGGGGCGTCAACGATTTAGTTCAGCTTGACAACAGGCGAGCTGGTCAAGTAAGTCCAGCTCGCCTGTTGCCGAGCTGGACAAGACTGTTCAGCTCGCCAACAGGCTAGCTGTTCGGGCAAGGCCAAGGTTGTTCAGCTCGCCAACAGGCGAACTGGACAAGGTCATTCAGCTCGCCAACAGGCGAGCTTGTCAGTCAGGGCCAGCTCGCCTCTTGGCGAGCTGGAGAAGGTTGTTTAGCTCACCAATAGGCGAGCTGATCGGGCAGGGCCAGCTTGCCTAATGGCGAGCTGGATGGTTGTTCGGTTTCAATCTTTTCTCAATTTCTCGACCCGAGATCCTTCGGAGAATATAAGGAGAAGTAACTGTAGACGTTGATTTCGAGGTTACGGTTTTTGACCCCAACAAACAAGGAGGTCTTTTTTTGATTATTTCATACTTTGATACGAGTTTTCCGTAACTTCATATCTCCGTAGAAAGTCTATAGTTTCTTGTACGCTATTCTGGGACTTTTAGCCATTGATTCCGTCGTGACCGATTTTGACCCCAACATTCATCTCTCGACTACTAGTGAGTCAGCAATATGGCACGCAAGGCTAGGATAAATAGGAAGAGAAGCAATGCGTACGATGACAAATAAGAAACTCGTATATGGTCTGCCAAAACTCACGATCGAGAAGGATATATGTTCATCATGTTTACTTGGAAGACAAGCAACACATGCCTTCCCACAAGCAGCTACATACCGAGCTTAGGAGACTCTTAGCCTCGTACATGGAGATCATTGCGGACCAATTGCTCTTGCTACACCATCACAGAAGTGTTACATATTTTTTCTCATCGACGACTATTCTTGTTACATGTGGACAATACTTCTAAAGGAGAAAGGAGAGGCATTTGAAAAATTTAAAGATCTAAAGGAGAAAGAAGATGCGTTTGACTATTCTCTCATCCTCAAATGCATCTAGCAAGACCTTCTCGTCTTTGGCCTCGTTATAGCTCCAGGTTTCACCGTTTATGTTCAATAAAAGTCGTTCCCCATCAAGTTCTGCTAATAAGATGTAATTATCCAAATAACTTGGTTTTCTTCGTTCTCTCCGAGATTACCTTAGGTCTGACTGTGTTGATCGATCATGTCCTCAATGTTATCGTCGTCTTTTTCGTCTTGGTTAAATATGTTAGTGTCTTGGCCTTCTTAGTTGATTTGTTTTTTGTTGCTAGCTGTGTTTGTAGCTATCTCTTCTTAGTTGATTCCATGATTCCCAAACTGTCCAAAGCTGATTTGAAGTGCCCATGTGTTTGTCATCTTTATTGCAGCTTGTCCAATCTCAGCTCTTACTTTCATCAAATATGACGTCTCTGCTTACCACGACTCTCTTATTCATTGGATCAAACAGCCTATAGGCTTTTGATCCTGGCTCAGTTCCAAGATGTACTAGTGCTTGTGACCTGTTATCAAGATTCCTAAGATGTTGTGAATCTACTTTTGCATATCCAACACATCCGAAAATACGCAGGTGCTTGATGTTTGGCTTCTTCCCCTTGAACACTTTGTATGGAGTTTGAGACTTGATGACACAGCTTGAACCACAATTTATGAGATAAGTGGTGTGTCTCACTGCTTCTCCCTAGAGATAGTTAGGAAAATCCATGTGTTTTAAATACTCCTTGTCATATCCAAGGCGATCTCAGAGAGAAAGAACAAAACAAGTTATTTGGATGATTACATCTTATTAGCATAATTTGATGGGGAACGACTTTTGTTGAACATAAACGGTGAACCATAGATCTATAAGGAGGCCAGAGACAAGAAGTTCTGGATAAATGCATGTGAGGATGAGATCAAATCTATAGGTCAAGAAAAAAACATGGGATTTGGTGGAACTTCCAGCAGGAGCAAAAGCGATCCAACTTAAGTGGATTTTTAAGTTGAAATGTAACTCTGATGGAAGCATCAACAAATACAAAGCAAGGCTCGTAGCAAAGGGTTACATACAAAGACATGGTGTTGATTTCGATGAGGTATTCGCGCCCGTAACACGCATTGAGACTGTCCGGTTCATGCTTGCCTTGGCAGAATCTAGAGGATGGTAGGTACACCATTTAGGCGCCAAGACTGCGTTCTTGCACATAAATTTGAAGGAAGAAGTATATGTTTCACAGCCAGAGGGTTTTGAGGTGAAAGGAAAGGAAAACAAAGTCTACAAGTTGAAGAAGGCACTTTACGCGTTGCGTCAAGCTCCAAGAGCATGGAATGAGAAATTAAATAAATTACTTGGATATTTGAAGTTTGCAAAGTGCTTAAAAGAACCAGCCATGTATCATCGTCAATATCGTGAACATTGTTGGGGTCAAAATCGGTACGACGGAATTAATAGCCAAAACTCCCCGCGAAAATACAAAAAGAACAGTTTTATAAAACCCGAGGAATAGTTTTATAAAACTCAAAGTCATTTATAAAACTCGCAGACCGTTTTATAAAACTCGAAAGATCGTTTTATAAAAATCGAAGATCGTTTCATAAAACTCGAGAATCGTTTTATAAAACTCGAGAATCGTTTTATAAAACTCGAAGATCGTTTTATAAAACTCGAAGATCGTTTTATAAAACTCGAGAAGTCGTTTTATAAAACTTAAGGATCGTTTTATAAGACTCGAGAATCGTTTTATAAAACTCGAAGATCGTTTTATAAAACTCGAGAAATCGTTTTATAAAACTCAAGAATTGTTTTATAAAACTCGAGAATCGTTTTATAAAACTCGAAGATCGTTTGATAAAACTCGAGAAATCGTTTTATAAATTCGAGAATCGTTTTATAAAACTCGAAGATCGTTTTATAAAACTCGAAGATCGTTTTATAAAACTCGAAGATCGTTTTATAAAACTCGAGAAATCGTTTTATAAAACTCGAGAAATCGTTTTATAAAACTCGAGAATCGTTTTATAAAACTCGAAGAGCGTTTTATAAAACTCGAAGATCGTTTTATAAAACTCGAGAAATCGTTTTATAAAACTCGAGAATCATTTTATAAAACTCGAAGATCGTTTTATAAAACTTGAGAATCGTTTTACGAAACCGCAAAAAACCGAAATAGCCGTAAAACGCGAACTAGTCGCAAATAGTTCGCCCATCGACGAACTAAGCCGGGCCGGCTTTGTTCGCCGATGGGCGAACTAGAGACTTCCCAGACACTCCGCGTCTCGATCTCCCGCATTCCCGATTCGAAACTTACGTCTTTCGATAAGGTCACGTTCTAAACTACGGCCGAAACATCTCCCGTTCCATCTCGATCCGACTTACCGTTCGAGTTTTACGATAAAAACCGTAAAACTTTGCTTTCTCGGAAAGAACTCAAGGAAATTGTATAAAACGGCAACGGTTAAACGAAACACCGAACATTGCCTAAACTAAACGATTTATTCGAGATTTCTCGTTGAAATCATAAAAACCCGTCTTTTAATTAAAAAACGCCGACTAAGTCGTAAAAAACGTGTTTTTAATAAAAATTCGAGTAAATCGTAAAACCTTGCGATTAACTCGAGAAATTTATTAAAAACAACGTCAGATCAGGAAACGATCCCCGAAAAAGTCGGAAAACGGTTTTTATCGCAAAACTGCCCGAAATGACCTAAAACGCAATAAAAACCCATCTCGCGATTTCAACGGAATCTTGTTGGGGTCAAAATCGGTACGACGGAATTAATAGCCAAAACTTTCCGCAAGAATACAAAAAGAACGGTTTTTTAAAGCTCGAGAATCGCTTTATAAAACTCGAGAAATCGTTTTATAAAGTTCGAGAAATCGTTTTATAAAGCTCGAGAATCGTTTTATAAAACTCGAGAATCGTTTTATAAAACTCGAGAATCATTTTATAAAACTCGAGAACCGTTTTATAAAACTCGAGAGATCGTTTTATAAAACTCGAAGATCGTTTTATAAAACTCGAGAGATCATTTTATAAAACTCGAGAATCGTTTTATGAAACTCGAGAGATCGTTTTATAAAACTCGAAGATCGTTTTATAAAACTCGAGAAATCGTTTTGTAAAACTCGAGAGATCATTTTATAAAACTCGAAGATCGTTTTATAAAACTCGAAAGATCATTTTATAAAACTCGAGAATCACTTTATAAAACTCGAGGCTAGCAAAATATTTTGAGCTTCTAGCAAAATATTTTGACGAGAAATCGTTTTGTAAAACTCGAGAGATCATTTTATAAAACTCGAAGATCGTTTTATAAAACTCGAAAGATCATTTTATAAAACTCGAGAATCACTTTATAAAACTCGAGGGATCGTTTTATAAAACTCGAAGATCGTTTTATAAAACTCGAGAGATCATTTTATAGACTCGAGGATCGTTTTATAAAACTCGAAGATCGTTTTATAAAACTCGAGAGATCATTATATAAAACTCGAGAATCGTTTTATGAAACTCGAGAGATCGTTTTATAAAACTCGAAGATCGTTTTATAAAACTCGAGAGATCGTTTTATAAAACTCGAAGATCGTTTTATAAAACTCAAGAGATCGTTTTATAAAACTCGAGAGATCGTTTTATAAAACTCGA
>CAKOAT010288266.1:39257-56819 GCA_932364175.1 Eruca vesicaria subsp. sativa | reverse complement strand
ATCTTCGAGTTTTATAAAACGATCTTCGAGTTTTTATAAAACGATCTTCGAGTTTTATAAAACGATCTTCGAGTTTTTATAAAACGATCTCTCGAGTTTTATAAAACGATCTCTCGAGTTTTATAAAGCGATCTCTCGAGTTCTATAAAACGATCTCTCGAGTTTTATAAAACGATCTTCGAGTTTTATAAAACGATCTTCGAGTTTTATAAAACGATCTCTCGAGTTTTATAAAACGATCTTCGAGTTTTATAAAATGATTCTCGAGATTCATAAAACTGTTGCGTTTACGCGTTTGCGGGGAATTTTGGCTGTTGATTCCGTCGTACCGATTTTGACCCCAACAAAAGTGAACAGTTACCTGGGGAACCGAATCGAGATGTGGGGTGGTGGTGAAGAGTTGCAGTTAATGACTACAGCTTTATATCACGTTTTGCCTCAAAAATCGGGACTAAAGCTGTTCAAAATGCATTAATCTCAACCATTGATCTCACCAAACGAAATCTGAACCACTGAATTAAGGTCACGCGTATCTTCGGATATAATATAAAATAATCATCATTATCTCGAGGAAGAAATAAGAGATCGGGCGGTTAAGCTTTAGCTTCCGAGAAAAGAGGTCTCATCTCGAAAGCTGGGGAAACTGTTGGGCCCGAATGTAGCCCGTTAGCTGAAATAATGGGCTCAAATGATAAAAATTGTTAATAGGACATTACAAGCCCGTTAGTAATCTATCCCTTGAAGAAGAACTGAATAAAAGTCGGAACCTGTTTGTTAATGGGAAAATCATTAACAAAACAGGTCACAAAAAAAAGCTCCGGACCTCGTTTACAAACAGCTAACAAGAAACAGCTCAGGTTGGACACATATGACCTGGTCAAGAGGAGGCTGTTACAAATCCCACAACTTACGGAGGCAATCTCGGAGGTTCATCGGGAGAAGTTAAACGTGACCTAGGGCTATTTAAAGGGGGGAGAGATGAAAAAGAGGGGATTCATTCATTTTCAACCAATTTTCGCATATATTATTACTCACAAATCATTCAGCTGTTTCTTTGTAATCATCAGAATCATCTTTGTAACCTTTATTCATCAATACAATCATATTCATTCTTTAAGTTCTAACAAGATTCTGCCCACGATTGTCTTTTCCCCAATCTAAACCTAACCTAAATTAGAGAGTGAGTTTTACCCCTCACAGTGCAATTATTGACGCTTTCCGGGAGCAGTATTACACTACCAGAATCCCTAACAAGGCCCCACAGATATCTCTCAGTCCATGGAGATAGAAAAGGAAACTCATGGAAGAGTGCTTAGAAAAAGGAAAGAGAAGATACCCAGGCCTTATAAAAGGGAAGCTAATGAGAAGGAATTGTCAAGCTTCAGAAAGAGAGTTTGTTGGGGTCAAAATCGGTACGACGGAATCAATAGCCAAAACTCCCCGCAAAAATACAAAAGGAATAGTTTTATAAAACCCAAGAAGTCGTTTTATAAAACTCGAAGTCATTTATAAAACTCGCAGACCATTCTATTTAACTCGAGAAGCCGTTTTATAAAACTCGAGAAGCCGTTTTATAAAACTCAAAGATCGTTTTATAAAACTCGAAAAGCCGTTTTATAAAACTCAAAGATCGTTTTATAAAACTCGAGAAGCCGTTTTATAAAACTCAAAGATCGTTTTATAAAACTCGAGAAGCCGTTTTATAAAACTCAAGGATCGTTTTATGAAACTCGAGAAGCCGTTTTATAAAACTCGAAGATCATTTTATAAAACTCGAGAAGCCGTTTTATAAAACTCAAAGATCGTTTTATAAAACTCGAAGATCGTTTTATAAAACTCGAGAATCGTTTTATAAAACCCAAAGAATCGTTTTATAAAACTTGAGAATCGTTTTATAAAACACAAAAGGATCGTTTTATAAAACTCGAATATCGTTTTATAAAACTCGAAGATCGTTTTGTAAAACTCGAAGATCGTTTTATAAAACTCGAGAATCGTTTTACGAAACCGCAAAAAACCGAAACAGCCGTAAAACGCGAACTAGTCCCACTTGACTAGTTCACCCACCGGCGAGCTAAGCCAGCTTGGCTTAGTTTGCCGGTGGGCGAACTAGTCCCGTCCTGACTAGTTCGCCCACTGGCGAACTAAGCCAGCCGGCTTAGTTCGCCGTTGGACGAACTAGAGACTTCCTGGACGTCCCGAGCCTCGATCTCCCGCATCCCCGATTCAAAACTTACGTCTTTCGACACGGTCGCATTCTGAACCACGGCCGAAATGTCTCCCATTCCATCTCGATCCGACCTATCGTTCGAGTTTTACGATAAAAACCATAAAACTTCGTTTTCTCGACAAAGAACTCGAGGAAATCGTATAAAACGGCAACGGTTAAACGAAACACCGAACATTGCCTAAATTATACGATTTATTCGAGATTTCTCGTTAAAATCGTAAAAAACGAGTTTTTAATAAAAACGTTGAGTAAATCGTAAAAAACGCGTTTTAATAAAAACGTCGAGTAAATCGTAAAAAACGCGTTTTACTAAAACGGCATCAAATCAGGAAACGATCCCGTATAAAGTCGGAAAACGGATTTATCGCAGAATGGCCCGGAAGGTCCTAAAACGCGATAAAAGCCCAACTCGCGATCTTAACGGAATCTAACCTGAAGATACGATAACGTTTTGACGGTTTACTCGCAGGAGGAAAATAAATGTCAAGCTTGAAGATAAAAGGCAGGTTTGAAGAAAAATAAAAGATTCCGCGGAAGAAAAGGAAGGATTGAGAAAAATGGAAGACTCCTGATATACTCAAATCTGGGCGAAATGGAAAGACCGAATGGCCAAGGCGAGGAGTATATAAGTAAGAAGTCTAGGGCAGAAGCAAGGGACACAATTTTCAGAGCTCTCACCACCAAAACTAGCATTTAGGAATATTTCCGTTTTCTGTTAGCAAGCTGCGTCTCAACTAGGGTTTTTCGTTCTTAAGCTCTTCGGCTACTCTTTTTGTACCTGTTCTACGCAAATTCGGAATAAGAACTTCTTTTCTCTCAATATCATTTATTCTTTTTTGAATTCTAAGTTTATCGTTTTCTTAATCTTCGTTGTGCGGTTCTGCAGATAGCCGGTTTCTCTGGAAACTTAGGGTTTTCCCGAAGTTTCCTTATTTACGATTATTTGACGGTAGGTGGATTTCGGTTCCCACAGAGTTCTAAAGATACCTAGAGAAAAACCTTTTGAAGAAGCCTACTTTTCACACAGATTGTGGATGTTTTTCAAAGAGACCAGAGAGACAGAAGAAGACATCAAGAGAATGTTTCACCAAGTCAGAGACAGTCTGAAGAAGAAGGTTCACAATACCATGTTCCATCAGAGGTGTTGAGCTCCCTCGTGCCCTATGTGATACCGGATCTGGAGTTAGCATCCTACCCAAGCTTATGGCAGACCAGCTAGGTCTGAAGATAGAGCCTACTGAAGAATCTTTCATCTTTGTGGATTGTTCTCAGAGGTACAGATTGGAGATGCCCTAATTCCTACTGACTTCCATGTCCTGGACAACAAGCTCAACGTCAAGACTTCTCTATTACTTGGAAGAGCCTTTTTAGCCATAGTTGGAGCTGTTTGTCACCTCAAATCCAACAAGCTCTGCCTCACCCTCATCAACCCTACCATCCACTACAATCCCGTTCTAGTCATCAAGTTTCCAAGGATGAAGAGCCCAGCACTCGTAAAAACTTGTTTTCTGTGCCCACGAGTATGATTCTATGGCCGAGTACGAAACCGATTCAGCAGTATCGACCGATGGAAGCACCCTACCATCGACCAATACCAGTCAACCCGAGTCGACCGATGGCTACACATGGTCATCTATCGATAAGGTATTCCAAAAGATCGAGGAAGAGTTTCCAGACGGCGATTTTAGCGCAGATGATTGGAATAACGATCATTACATGCCCGAGCTAGCTAGCATCACTACTCAGGAGGAGTATGACGAAGATTATGAAGAGGAACGAGCCACAGAGTTTAGATTTCTTCGAGAAGACGAAGTACAACTTCCTCTCCCATCCTACATCTTCGGACCATTGACCGAGAGAAACCCTTCTCCATCGACCGATATGCCCCAACCCAGATCGCTCAAACGACGTTTTGAATCAACGAGCGACGAACCCTACTGTGCATCAGTCTATGTCCCACATGAGCCACACGACGGAGATTACTCGATCGGAAGTTGGGCAAGCAGTTGTTATGAGATTTTTGCAGTAGACACCGCACCACTATCATCCGCGATCCGACCTAAAGCACGCGTATCAACCGACACGGAGCACCCACAAACGACCGACATGTTACTCAACAGATCGACTGATACACCTGCTCCACCATCGATAGATACGACATCTACACCATCCAAGGTACAAACACATAAAATCGATTTCACATTACTAATTCCGGATGAATTTGGTATTTTCAGGGATCCTGAAGGCCATGCACGAGCATTAGATGGAAGAATAATTATAATCTCCAGAGAAGACGTTGCAGACATCCTTCAGATGGCCAATGGACCAGTCAGTCTTTACACACATCCACCCATCTACCAGAATGATCAGGACCAACCACCAACACTTCATGAGCAAGATGGTGCAGAGAACCTTTATTCCAACTCAGCAAATCCAGAGTTTAACCGCCTATCAATTGATACCTGGAAACGTGCATCGATTGATATACATCGCGAGTTTGGAAAGAGAGCTTTCAAACACGACGTTCGTCGTTTCTTCTGGGAAAATAAGGACGAATATGGTGTCTACAGAGATGAGAGTGGTTATGAAAGAAGCATCGATGGTGAAATCATCCATCTTTACAATAAAGATATTGAGAAGCTTCTGAATAGAGCCACACTGTTTGGACGCTCTTGTATATGTTTACCAGAGCATGCTTAACAGTTTACTAAAGGAGTTCCAGTTTGCAAGCTCTACACACAAGCAGAGGTCACACACATGCTGAATGAAAGAACCGGTGAACATAACTGAGAGATAGCAGGAGTGAGGTCTGAACATGAGAAAGCCATGGCATCACTTCAAGGAGAACTACTATGGAATCTATCTGGCAATGACTTCACTCGCAAAGATAGAAAAGCCCTGTAAGAGGAGCTGAATGCACTTCGCAAAGAACTTGAATCTCATAGACGGCCATCGACCGATATAGACCCATCTGCATCGATCAACACGACCTTCGAAAAACCTATCGAAAGTGACTTCCAGAAGCTATCGATCGATGATATACCCATCACATCGATCGATACTCGCGCACCAGAATACTGTACCATAGATGAACTTGAAGAAATCTCAACAGAGATCTACAAAACTATTGAAGCCTGTGAGGACGGAGCACATAGATCACTTGACAATCTTTGGTTCCCGGTACAGGGTGACGTTCAAGAATTGAAATGCACAATAGAAGGCATTCAGATGGAGATCGATTGCATCAAGCACCAACTCGCGAGCCAACCTGAACGATCCGCATCAATCGACGAGCCTCTAAATCAATCGACCGATGGACATCCATCCACATTGCTCGATGGACATCCATCCACATCGCTCGATAGACCGACACCAAGATCGGTCGATACTAACCCTTCGCCTGTGCACCATACCCAAAACCTCAACACCATGCCGATGAGTACTGATCTACAGAACGCCTATAGCAACACTGGACGACATGAGTGCAGTTTATCTAGCATTGAGGAGTGGCTACAGAGAATCCACTATGATGTCCAAGGTTTGCAAGCTAGTATGACCAGAAGTGAGAAAGCCACAAGAAGCTTTTTAACTGCATGGTTTGAAGAATCACAAGACAAGGAGGATACTTGTTTCCCAACAAGTACTTGCAACGCACCTCACTAGCAACCATACCTCCATAGTCAAGCTAAATGACTTTAACTAAGCGCTGAGTGGGAGGCAACCCACTGTTAGGTATTTTCTTACTTAGTTTTATTTTATTTTTACTTATTTCTTTCGTTTTTATTTGTTTTTAGGAACATAGCTACACTATCACTACCTATCGACCGATGAGACCCTGTCTACATCGCCCGACATAACCCTATCCATGACGATCGATGGAATTGACTCACCATCGATCGATTTTTACATCGGTCAGGTATATCATTCACAATTTCGATATCAGTTACAAATTTATTATTTCTTGTGCTCTAACTCCGACTAGTTATACACTGAGGACAATGTATGATTTAAGTCCGGGGGAGTGGAATTACTGATGCTACTTTATCTTTTTGATCTCTTTAAAATGTTTTCAAAAATTGGTTTTATTGAGTCAAGAAAGGGACAAAAAAGATTTCAAATCTTTTTTTTCTTTTTTGCTTTTTATCTCACTACTCTTCAGCACCATTCTTAGAATTATTGATTGCAGAATACTATAGATGCTAAAGTGGATCACTGATCATCCTATGACAACATTTTTCATGATTGTTTGGAAGAACCAAAGCTGATTTCCAACCTAACCTGACATCTATTGCTTGTCTTGGGGCGTGGTATACAAGGGATCGGAATCCTCATGCAAGTCTGGAAGGTAAAAGTCTAAAAAAAAATGGTTTCTTTCTCTCCTTCCTTTGGCATCCGATAAAGAGAAAAATAAAAGATTGAGATGATTTCCTGAGAGGCAGAGGGAGAGGTACATTATCTATGACCCCACTATTCTAAATAAAAGGAATTATCACAAATCGTGGATGCGAGGGAGAGGTAAATTACCCATGACCCCACTATTCGCCTACACTTTGTCAAAAAAACTATAAAAAGTAGAGAGATCAATAAGATGAACATTAGTTGTTCATTGGGATTGATATAAAAGAAAAGAAAGTTTGGAATTCAGAGAAGGGGGATAAAGAGAGTAAAGGAAACATAATAAGAATGCCTGAAAATTGTTTGAGTTGAATCCAAGTGTTCTTTGATCGATACTCCCAAGGTAAAGCCTACAACTTTATTATATGCATAAATGAAATCAGTCGAGGGGCTAGATAGACAGGATTGTTTAAGTTGATTGGCTAGATGAATTTGGTTGCTTAGCTAGAATATGGTATAATGTACTTCTGTAGTTAGTAATATGAGATGTGGCTTGCAACAAAGTAGAGGTGATGATTTTAAAGTTAAGATTTTATTGAGTCCCTACTGTTTATAAAACTTCTTCCAAAAAGACTAATGGTTTGCTTGAGGACAAGCCAAAGGTTAAGTCTGGGGGAGTTGATATACCAAGATTTTGACCCGTTTTTAGCCATGGTATTGATATGTTTTTATAAGTCTTATATATGTTTTGGAGTCTATTAGGTATGTTTTCAGGTTCAAGAGGATTTTGGAGTAAAGTGATGATTTAGGTGCCCTTATGGAGCTTAAAGGAGAGTTTTCCGAGATGACTATGAAGATCAAACAATAAGGATACATATCGATCGATCCACACCCTGTGTAATCGATCGATGACGCTTCCATAGAAGATGAAGTCGAGATACTCCATCGATCGATGTACACCATGTACCATTGATCGATATGAAGCGTGGAGAACAAGTCCGACTTGGCCAATCTGAAGCCCAGGTTTTCCCAATATTACAATAATCCCCCTGACGAGTTTTTAACCTAATAGAACTCATATTTATAGTTTTGCCTATGTGTTTTGGCAAAGTGTGCTTTTCATGTTTTGAATACCTTTTGTTACTTCTTAAGTTTGCTTGTTTTAATTTAAGTATTCTTTTCATCTTTAATTCTCAAAGGTTATAGAATTCTTGATTTAGAAGAAACACACAAAGAGATTTGTTGTTCCAAGAACCAAAAGTTCAACCTTCTAATCCTATGAATTTCTATTATAACCTTGCTATTATGAATCTCTTAGCTATGTCTGAGTAGATACCTTTGTTGCATTTAGGTTCAAATAGTTATGAGGGATTAGCCCCAACTATGGAATGTTGAGTTGTTGATATTCATTATCCAAATGAACCCTAATGCTTACTCTAGCGTAGCTACCTAGAGTATGATCATGGATGTGATTTAACTTGTTAATCATTGTCCTGAAATCATTTGGCATAAGCTTAGATCCTCTAGGGATGTGCAAGAGTCGGTCTATGATTTTGGTGAACACAGTTTCGATTCGATCTTACGCTATTTTTATCGATACTCCTATTGAGTCATCAATCGACGGCAACCCATATCGTCCAATATCGCTGTCAAAACATCGGTCGATATTGCCGGCAATAAGATCAATTGACAAGTCTATTTAGCGACTGCTATTAGATCTGTCTAAGAATCGAAGTTCTTATCTATCTTGCAAGCAACTTACTAAAACATCTGTAGCATTATAATCCTGATTATCTGAATAGCAACCTTGAAAATAACTACTTTCTTTTATTGTTTTAAAACCAAAACCTATTTTCTTGAGAAACTTACCATTGCTCACAAACTGCAATTTTCTATTTTAAACTAATCAACCTAGCATAATCACTTAGGATTACATCTTTTGTGCTCCCTAGTTCCCTGTGGATTCGATCCCTAAGTACTACAACTGAACCTCTTATTTAAGAGAGATTTAACTTCTTAGGGTCAAACATTTGAGTGATATCATTAATGCTAACCTCGAGGCCGTCGAGAAGATGCTCTCCGATTTCAACAAGAAATCGGAGGAACAAGAAAAGCTCATTGGTTTACTCGCAAAACAGGTTAAACCTTAACTGCGAGAACCAGGGCAATTCACCCCAACAGAACTACTAGGGTCCGCGAAATAAGGCTCGATTTCGGGACTCCTATGGATCGCCCCAGAACCGAGAAGGGAAATCTGTTGGAGCAAAACTCTGTAAAAGATAACCCTGACGCGACGCTGAACGAATCGGACAAATCTCCTACTCACAGACATGAGACCGAGGAAGATGGCATTGAAAGGGTTAACCTGGAAATAAGATGAACATTAGTTGTCCATTGGGATTGATATAAAAGAAAAGAGAGTTTGGGATTCAGATAAGGGGGATAAAGAGAGAAAAGGAACCAGAATGAGAATGCCTGAAACTTGTTTGAGTTGAATCCAAGTGTTCTTTGATCGATACTCCCATGGTAAAGCCTACAACTTTATTATATGCATAAATGAAATCAGTAGAGGGGATAGATAGACATGATTGTTTAAGTTGATTGGCTAGATGAATTTGGTTGCTTAGCTAGGATATGGTATAATGTACTTCTGTAGTTAGTAATATGAGATGTGGCTTGCAACAAAGTAGAGGTGATGATTTTAAAGTTAAGATTTTATTGAGTCCCTACTGTTTTTAAAACTTCTTCCAAAAAGACTAATTGTTTGCTTGAGGACAAGCAAAAGGTTAAGTCTGGGGGAGTTGATATACCAAGATTTTGACCCGTTTTTTACCTTGGTATTGATATGTTTTTATAAGTCTTATATATGTTTTGGAGTCTATTAGGTATGTTTTCAGGTTCAAGAGCATTTTGGAGTAAAGTGATGATTTAGGTGCCCTTATGGAGTTTAAAGGAGAGTTTTCTGAGATGACTATGAAGATCAAACAATAAGGTTACATATCGATCGATACACACCATGTGTAATCGATCGATGACGCTTCCATAGAAGTTGAAGTCGAGATACTCCATCGATCGATGTACACCATGTACCATTGATCGATATGAAGCGTGGAGAACAAGTCCGACTTGGCCAACTTGAAGCCCAAGTTTTCCCAATAATACAATATTGCCCCTGACGAGTTTTTAACCTAATAGAACTCATTTTTATAGTTTTGCCTATGTGTTTTTGGCAAAGTGTGCTTTTCATGTTTTGAATACCTCTTGTTACTTCTTAAGCTTTGCTTGTTTTAATTTAAGTATTCTTTTCATCTTTAATTCTCAAAGTTTATAGAATTCTAGATTTAGAAGAAACACACAAAGAGATTTGTTGTAAGAACCAAAAGTTCAACCTTCTAATCCTATGAATTTCTATTATTACCTTGCTATTATGAATCTCTTAGCTATTTCTGAGTAGATACCTTTGTTAGATTTAGGGTTCAAATAGTTATGAGGTATTAGCCCCAACTATAAGATGTTGAGTTGTTGATATTCATTATCCAAAAGAACCTTAATGCTTACTCTAGAGTAGCTACCTAGAGTATGATCATGGATGTGATTAACTTGTTAATCATTGTCCTGAAATCATTTGGCATAAGCTTAGATCCTCTAGGGATGTGCGAGAGTCGGTCTATGATCTTGGTGAACACAGTTTCGATTTGATCTTATGCTATTATGATCGATACTCCTATAGAGTCATCAATCGACGGCAACCCATATCGTCCAATATCGCTGTCAAAACATCGGTCGATATTGCCAGCAATAAGATCAATGGACAAGTCTATTTAGCGACTGCTATTAGATCTGTCTAAGAATCGAAGTTCTTATCTATCTTGCAAGCAACTTACTAAAACATCTGTAGCATTATAATCCTGATTATCTAAATAGCAACCTTGAATCTAACTACTTTCTTTTATTGTTTTAAAACCAAAACCTATTCTCTTGAGCAACTTACCATTGCTCACAAACTGCAATTTTCTATTTTAAACTAATCAACCTAGCATAATCACTTAGATTTACATCTTTTGTGCTCCATAGTTCCTTGTGGATTCGATCCCTAAGTACTACAACTGAACCTCTTATTTAAGAGAGTAATTCACTTCTTAGGGTTAAACATTTGAGTGATATCATTAAAGCTAACACCGAGGCCGTCAAGAAGATGCTCTCCGATTTCAACAAGAAATCGGAGGAACAAGAAAAGCTCATTGGTTTACTCGCAAAACATGTTGAAACTTTAACTGCGAGAACCAGGGCAATTCACCCCAGCGGAACTACTAGGGTCCGCGAAAGAAGGCTCGATTTCGGAACTCCTATGGATCGCCCCAGAACCGAGCAGGGAAATCTATCGGAGCAAAACTCTGTAAAAGATAACCCTGACGCGACGCTGAACGAATCGAACAAATCTCCTACTCGCAGACATGAGACCGAGGAAGATGGCATCAAAAGGGTTAACCTGGAAACAAGCGACCAGACCGATTCGTCGGATGAGGACGCGGACGTCCATCCTAGGATAAGGAAAACTCGCAACCCTCAGCCGGAGTCTTGGGATAGTAACCCTTTTCACTGGTCGAAGTCACACCAGCACGAAACCAAAGCCTTAGAGTGACTTTCTTTAGAAAGTAGAGTGCATCACAATATGATCTCGATAGTGGCCTACATGGCAGAATGCAAATCTGAAACCGAGATCGGGAGTAGCCTACCCAAGGGAGGCGGAGTACGATCTTGAAGACCTCGGGGTCTAAAGCAACCTCCGGGTTCAAAACGACCTCCAGGTCTAAAAGCAACCTCTGGATTCAAACGACCTCCGGGTCCAAAATAAGACCTCAGGGTCCAAAACACCTCCATGTTATAAAGGCCTCCTGGTCCTATAGACACCTCCGGGTTATAAAGGCCTCCGAATCCTACAGACACTTCCGGGCTATATAGAAACCTCTGGGTTAAATAAGACCTTAGGGTCCAAAACACCTCCGGGTTCAATAAAGACCTCCGGGTCCTATAAACACCTCTGGGTTATATAGAAACCTTCGGGTTCAAGACGACCTCCGGGTCTAAAAGCAACCTTCGGGTTCAACGACCTCAGGATCTAAAAGCAAACTCCGGGTTCAAAATGACCTCAGGGTCTAAATGCAACCTCCGGGTTCAAGACGACCTTAGAGTTTAAGAGCAACATCCAGGTTCAAAACGACCTCGGGGTCTAAAAGAAATCTCCGGGTCTAAAAGCAACCTCTGGGTTTAAATAAATACCTCAGGGTTCTAGAAGAACTCCTTGAATCTGAAGGATCCCAATTCCTAAGTGTCCATCTTCAGGTCCCAAACATTCATTCTCTGAGAATCTGCGCAGGGACCAGGGTCCGAAAGAACCCTCAAATTCCCTCATGACCACCAGCCTATCATCGGCTCTCAACCCTAAAAAAAGGGCCCGAAGATCCTTCTTCAAGGATTCCAAATGCTTCAAGACAATACTCGATGGCCTCCTCGACGCCTGCATATGCAGGGCCAACCAGCTGAAAGAAAACCCTCCAAAGATATCCCTCACGATGAGCCTACCTACAAGAAACCTTCGGGTTCAAAACGACCTCCAGGTCCCTAGACGAAAGTCCATATTTTATGTGGGTCCATGGACGAGAGTCCATAAAACCTCCAATATATGAAGAATCACATCCCCAAACCTTTGGATTTCATAAGGATATATCCCTAAACCTTCAGATTTTGGGAGACCATTCCTAGGATCCTCCGGGTCCATGAAAGCACGACACACGGTCACCCCAGCATTGACTGTGGCCTACCTCCAGGGGCAGATTGCAAGGTTACATAGTTGAGAGTGGCCAAGAATCAATGGTAGAATTCAACTAATGATTGTACCTTCTTTATTCGGCCAAGAACCTACTGCTCGCCAGAAACAACATGTCCAAGAGACTTACTCCGGTACAATAATCATCTCCTGGTACCAAGAAGAAAGTGAAAAACATCCCTCTGCCAAAAGTCAAGGTACATTTCCAAGACGAGGCAAGACGCTGCAGCTATAGCATCAAAACCTCCAAGAGCATGAAGTATGCTATACGCAAAAAAGGGGACCGACATGAGGACCTGATGAAAGGTTATTGCTGCTTTTACAAGCTAAACGAAGATCACTATCTTAATAGAAAAATGTAAAAGAGGCGCAAGCAAGGGCAGCAGAATCAAGAATGAGAATCCTCACTTCTGGCCTGCGGGTCTAAACCAACCTCCTCATCCTCTTGATCCAAATGTTCGCCAAGACTCTCCTTCTCAGGATTCTAGGGTTCTAACCCATACACTCCTCTACACGATTCGTGGAGTCAGAGAATCCTCTAGAATCGCCAACTGAAGTCTCAGCCTCAAATCAAGGCGAGAGTAGCTACGCTCAAAGCCAACCTCATCAGGAACGAATGAACCATGAGCCTTAGGGCTGTATATCTCGATTGCTAGGAGAGTTCATCTCCTACTCTAGAGTACAACTACATCCATGTGATCATGGTCACCCTAACCAAGCACACGCCTACTTATAGCATGTCTGGGAGTCTATTTACATTGGTCCAGGCCACGACATCATGCCTACAGGGTGTACCGACGAATATACTACTTGTTCTAGACCGCGTCACTGTGCGGGACCAAGGACTACTGTCCATTCTCCAGGTCATCCATTCTCCAATAAGGCTGTGAATCCTTCAGACGGAGCACAAGTACATCTAAACATTACCGAAAAGGAAGTTTGATGGCCCAAGCTACGAGTTGATCGCCTACTCCAAGTTCAGCAAGGAGCTTGATACCATGGTACAACTCGCAAAGTCCTATGAATAAGATTATGTTATTTCCTGCCTTCAAACATGAAGCCAGAAAATAAAGGGAAGCTATTTGGGAAAAATAATCCATGAGAAGATTTCCCAAGCTTCCGGCTTCCAGGTTCCGGTCCCTGCACAAGGTCCCTACCCCTGCTCCAGATAATGGGCCCTGCTTTGGGGACGGGTCAGATAATTCATCCTGCCTCCAAGTAAAAAGGAAAAATTCATGATAAATGTGGATATTCACATTTATCATAATATGGTCGATTCTCCTTAAATCCAAAGAAGAAAGAGGAAGTATTCCAAGACATATGGCTGCCTTTAAGAAAATTTGAATATTCTACTATCTAAGGATATAATGAATATTTCCAAATTAAGTGAGAGAGGCATCAGATGTTTATCTATGGCTAAAGACCTTCCCACCTTGAGATTTCGCAATAGGATATAGCTTTGATTCCAATGCCACCGGTTTGAGGTCAATAAGTTATGCATGTTTTACTAAAGAGTGTCAATCTACCTCGCGAGAGGAAATAAAAATCGGTCGATGCAACACACTTGGTGTCGATCGATGGAGATCACATAACGCGGGCCGAGTATATTTTATGACTGAATATGGCCCAGGAGTTACCACAAATTACCAGAATACCCTTGGACAACCAGAAACCCTATTTTGTTATTTGCAAGCCATTGTTTACGGCTAAGCTTTATTTTTCATATTTTTTTTCATTGTTTTTAGTTAGGAGAGAAGAGGGGAACTCCTTCAGAGTCCTCTTGGAACTCCATTGATTTTGGTTTAATTTATTTTATGTTCTTCATCTTTCATATATGATTTCTCTGATAACTATCATGCATGAGTAGATCCACTACTAGGATTAGGAATATCTAGGGTTTTGAATGAA
Source organism: Eruca vesicaria subsp. sativa (assembly GCA_932364175.1). Taxonomy (NCBI): domain Eukaryota; kingdom Viridiplantae; phylum Streptophyta; class Magnoliopsida; order Brassicales; family Brassicaceae; genus Eruca; species Eruca vesicaria. The sequence goes on along the minus strand of CAKOAT010288266.1, from coordinate 42,519 downwards.
CTTCTTATTTATATGATTTCTAGGATTCTACACCAGGGTAGCTTGTAATCCAAGGATCTGGAATAGTTAGAAAATCACGACAGTGTGACTAATTGTTTGTTCCTAAATCATAAGAGAATTGAGAGGCACAATAGTTCAATAAATTAACGGAACCCGAGCCTTACTGGATTGGATACCTAGGCGCATACTAGTGTTGGTCTAGGAATCTAGTTGAATGTTGGGGTCAAAATCGGTACGACGGAATTAATAGCCAAAACTCCCCGCAAAAATACAAAAGGAATAGTTTTATAAAACCCGAAGAGTCGTTTTATAAAAGTCATTTTTAAAACCCGAAGATCGTTTTATAAAACTCAAGAAATCGTTTTATAAAACTCGAGGATCGTTTTATAAAACTCGAGAAATCGTTTTATAAAACTCGAGAAACCGTTCTATAAAACCCGAAGATCGTTTTATAAAACTCGAGAATCGTTTTATAAAACTCGAGAAATCGTTTTATAAAACTCGAGAAGCCGTTTTATAAAACTCGAGAAATCGTTTTATAAAACTCGAGAATCGTTTTATAAAACTCGAAAAGCCGTTTCATAAAACTCGAGAAATCGTTTTATAAAACTCGAGAATAGTTTTATAAAACTCGAAAAATCATTTTATAAAACTCGAAGATCATTTTATAAAACTCGAGAATCGTTTTACGAAACCGCAAAAAAACCGAAACAGCCGTAAAACGCGAACTAGTCAAGACTAGTTCGCCTATGGGCGAACTAAGCCGGGCCGGCTTAGTTTGCCGATGGGCGAACTAAGATCACTCGACTAGTTCGCCCATCAGCGAACTAAGCCGGCCCGGCTTAGTTCGCCGATGGGCGAACTAGAAACTTCCTGGACGTCCCGAGCCTCGGTCTCNCGAAACAGCCGTAAAACGCGAACTAGTCAAGACTAGTTCGCCTATGGGCGAACTAAGCCGGGCCGGCTTAGTTTGCCGATGGGCGAACTAAGATCACTCGACTAGTTCGCCCATCAGCGAACTAAGCCGGCCCGGCTTAGTTCGCCGATGGGCGAACTAGAAACTTCCTGGACGTCCCGAGCCTCGGTCTCCCGCATTCTCGATTTGAAACTTACATCTTTCGACACGGTCGCATTCTAAACCATGGCCGAAACATCTCCCGTTCCATCTCGATCCGACCAATCGTTCAAGTTTTTCGATAAAAACCATAAAACTTTGCTTTCTCGATAAAGAACTGGAAGAAATCTTATAAAACGGCGACGGTTAACGAAACACCGAACATTGCCTAAAACATACGATTTATTCGAGATTTCTCGTCGAAATCATAAAAAAAGCGTTTTTAATAAAAACGTCGAGTAAATCGTAAAAAACGTGTTTTGAATTAAAAAGTCGAGTAAATCGTAAAACCTTACGATTAGCTCGAGGAATTTATTAAAAACGATACCAGATCAGGAAACGATCCCGTAAAATGTCGGAAAACGGATTTATCGCAAAACGGACCGGAAGGGCCTAAAACGCGATAATAACTCATCTTGCGATTTTAACGGTATCTAACCCGCATATTCGATAACATTTTGACGGTTTACTCGCAGGAGGAAAATAAAAGTCAAGTTTGAAGAAAAATAGAAGATTTCCGCGGAAGAAAAGGAAGGATCGAGAAAAATGGAAAATTCCCGATATAGTCAAACTTGGGTGAAATGGAAAGACCGGATGGCCAAGGCGAGGAGTATATAAATAAGAGGTCTAGGGCTGAAGCAAGGGACACGAAATTGGGAGCTCTCACCACCAAATTTAGCAATTAGGAATATTTCTGTTTTTTGTTAGCGAGCTACGTCTCAATTAGGGTTTTCGTTCTTAGACTTCTAAAGATTTTGCCGACGGCTCACGCAGCTTAGGCCTCTCTTTTGTACAAGTTCTTACACAGATTCGGAATAAGAACCTTCTTGCTTTCAATCTCGTTTATTTTTGTTTTAATTTAAAAGTTCATCGTTTTCTTAATATTCGTTGTGCCNTCTCAATTAGGGTTTTCGTTCTTAGACTTCTAAAGATTTTGCCGACGGCTCACGCAGCTTAGGCCTCTCTTTTGTACAAGTTCTTACACAGATTCGGAATAAGAACCTTCTTGCTTTCAATCTCGTTTATTTTTGTTTTAATTTAAAAGTTCATCGTTTTCTTAATATTCGTTGTGCCGTTCTGCAGATAGCCGGTTCCTCTGGAAACTTAGGGTTTTCCCGAAGTTTCCTTTTTTACGATTATTTGACAGTAGGTGGATTTCGACACCCACAGTTTGGTGCTAGAAGGAGGGGGGGTCGGATCTATCTTACACCGAAGCCGCAACATGTCCAACGAAGAAACGATGACAACCAAACTCGCGACGAACGCGATAACGTTGAAATAACACCACCACAAGGAGCGTCTGCGGCCAACACTACAAACGCTAACGCCGAGACCCTCGAGAAGATGCTCTCCGAGTTTAACAAAAAATCGGAAGAACAGGAAAAGCTCATAGGTTCGCTCGCAAAATAGGTGGAAACCCTAACCGCGAAAACCCGAGCAATTCGCCCCCGCAGAACTACTAAGATCCGCGGAAGAAGGCTGGACTTTTGTGCTCCTACGGATCGTCCCAGAACCGAGCAGGGTAACTTACCGGAAAAGGATTCCGGAAAAGACAATCTTGACGCAACGCTGAACGAATCGGAGAAACCTCCTACTCACGAACAGGAGACCGAGGGTGACGGCATCGAAAGGGTTAACCTGGAGACAAGCGACCAAGCCGATTCGACAGACGAAGACGCTGACGTCCATCCTAGGAGAAGAAAGACTCGAAGTCCTCTGCTGGAGTCTTCTCCCGAACATTCGTATACTGGAGACAAAGGGGAACTCGACTTCAAACGCCGACAAGGTCGGAAAACTGCTGGCGGTCTGACCAAGATGCGCGATCTCCGCGAATATATCACCAAAATGGCCGCAGCGGTAAAAGCGGTGAAATCCCAGATTCACCACACTACCAGCACCGCACCCGAGATTGATTGGCTTCTGTACGAGTCTCGGAAAACGCCGTTCACGACCCGCATCACCGAGATCAAACTGCCCGATCCCGGGAAGCTTAAGGTGCTGACTTACGATGGAACGTCCGATCCCAAAGCGCACCTACAAGTGTTCCAGACTACCATGGGACGAGCCAAACTCAAGGACCACGAAAAAGACGCAGGCTACTGCCGCCTCTTCGTCGAAACCTGGAAGGAGCCGCGCTCGAGTGGTTCG
>CAKOAT010288266.1:3061-30736 GCA_932364175.1 Eruca vesicaria subsp. sativa | reverse complement strand
TCCCCCCCCCCCCCCGGACTGGTTGGGTATGAGCAAACGCGGGCTGTGCCTCTTATGTATCGGTTTTTCCTGCAGCTGCCGAATCGTGTTGAATTTGTTGTTCTTTTCCGGTCAGTAGTTGTATCTGGTTGTTTGGTTGAGAGGAGGAGAAAAACTCTTATCGAGTTTTTCCGAATCTTGGATTGTCACCATGACATCGATTTTTACTTGTCCTACGGCTGGACTTATCGTCTTTTATGTTCGGTCCCCATAGGATCATGTCAACTCTTTTCTTTGAGGCTGGAGGTAGAGATTCTAGTGATTCGGGGTTGGAGTTACCTGAATAATTGGGGAATTTAATCTTACTGAAGCGGTGTAACCTTACACTAGTTATCCGGTTTGTTAACAGGGTTCTACGAGTTTCCTCGATAACTTGATCGATGCGAGGGAGAGCTAGCGAGATCAGGAGTTGAGGTTAAAAGCCTTAAGGATTCGTTCAGGAAGGTGAAAGAGGGTCTTAAGAAGAAAACCGGAGAGGCCATGTTTCTGAGGGATGAATAGAAGAAAGCTCGTGAAGAAAGGATGGTGTTCGAGACCGAGGTCGCTACTTAGAAGACTAAGGTTGCAGAATTCCTTGCTGAGAGGGAGCGGGATATTCATCGTGAATCTCGTGCTATTCGTCGGGAGATCGCTGATCATTACAAGGAGGCCATGTCCCTTGTAGAGAAAATTTTGTTGGATAAGAAGAAAGAGACCAACACAGAGATCCAGCTGCGGAGATAATCTTAAACATCGATTTGCTCAACGAGATCAAGGATGGAGGATTGGTTGTTGATGACAAATTGGCTCATCTAAGGAGATGGAGAAGGACTGTGAAGCTCTGGTCTAGCTGGTTGCTGTTGCAGATTGGACTGTTTTGAATTTGGATCTTCCTAAGGTTTCAGGTGATTCGGTCGTCCGGGATTCTTCTTCCGAGGAATGTGAGTGTCGAAATCCACCTACTGTCAAATAATCGTAAATAAGGAAACTTTGGGAAAACCCTAAGTTTCCAGAGGAACCGGCTATCTGCAGAAGAGGCACAACGAAGATTAAGATAACAAGAAAACTTAGAATTATTAAAAGATAAACGAAAATCGAGAGCAAAGAGGTTCTTATTCCGAATCTGCGTAGAACTGGTACAAAGAGAGTAGCCGAAAACTTAAGAACGAAAAACCCTAGTTGAGATGCAGCTCGCTAACAGAAAACGGAAAAATTCCTAATTGCTAATTTTGGTGGTGAAAGTTCTGAATTTCGTGTGTCTTGCTTCTGCCCTAGATCTCCTATTTATATACTCCTCGCCTTGGTCATTCGGTCTTTCCATTTCGCCCAGATTCGACTATATCTGGAATTTTCCATTTTTCTCGATCCTTCCTTTTCTTCCGCGGAAATCTTCTATTTTTCTTCAAACCTTCCTTTTATCTTTAAACTTGACTTTTATTTTCCTCCTGCGAGTAAACCGTCAAAACGTTATCAATCTGCGGGTTAGATTCCGTTGAAATCGCGAGATGGGTTTTTATCGCGTTTTCGGTCCTTCCGGGCCGTTTTGCGATAAATCCGTTTTCCGACTTTTTATGGGATCGTCTCCTGATCTGAAGTCGTTTTTAATAATCTACTCGAGTTAATCGCAAGGTTTTATGATTTCTTCGACTTTTTATTAAAACACGTTTTTTACGACTTACTCGGCGTTTTTTATTAAAAACGCGTTTTTATGATTTCAACGAGAAATCTCGAATAAATCGTATAGTTTAGGCAATGTTCGGTGTTTTGTTTAACCGTTGCCGTTTTATACGATTTCCTCGAGTTCTTTCTGAGAAAGCGAAGTTTTACGGTTTTTATTGTAAAACTCGAACGGTAGGTCGGATCGAGATGGAATGCGAGATGTTTCGGCCGTGGTTTAGAACGCGACCTTGTCGAAAGACGTAAGTTTCGAATCGGGAATGCGGGGGATCGAGACGCGGAATATCCATGAAGTCTCTAGTTCGCCCATCGGCGAACTAAGCCGGGCCGGCTTAGTTCGCCGATGGGCGAACTAGAGAGCATCTCTTAGTTCGCCGATGGGCGAACTAGATCAGTATCTCTTAGTTCGCCCATCAGCAAACTAAGCCGGGCAGGCTTAGTTCACCGATGGGCGAACTTGTTGAGTGTCTCCTAGTTCGCCCATCGGCGAACAAAGCTGGCTTGGCTTAGTTCGCCCATGGGCGAACTAGTCGTGACTAGTTCGCGCTTTACGGCTGTTTTGGTTTTTTGCGGTTTCGTAAAACGATTCTCGAGTTTTATAAAACGATCTTCGGATTTCATAAAAACGATCTTCGAGTTTTATAAAATGATCCTTAAGTTTTATAAAACGATTTCTCGAGTTTAATAAAACGATCCTCGAGTTTTATAAAACGGTCCTTAAGTTTTATAAAACGATTTCCCGAGTTTCATAAAACGATCTTTAAGTTTTATAAAACGACCTTCGAGTTTTATAAAACGGCTTTTCAAGTTTTATAAAACAATTCTCGAGCTTTATAAAACGATCTTCAGGTTTTATAAAACTACTTCTCGGGTTTTATAGAGCTGTTCTCGAGTCTTATAAAACGATCTTCGGGTTTTATAAAACGGCCTTTCTAGTTTTATAAAACGGTCTGTGAGTTTTATAAATGACCTTAAGTTTTATAAAACTACTCCTCCGGTTTTATAAAACTGTTCGTTTTGTATTTTTGCGGGGAGTTTTGGCTATTAATTCCGTCGTACCGATTTTGACCCCAACAAGGAAGAAGCTGATTCCTAGGCTTTATCTTCCTTTTTTTGGCCCTTATCGGATGTTTCTTGTTGTTTTTACTCTTTATTATTTTTTAAAAAAATATATTTTGGATGTACTCTGATAAGTGCGGATCTAATGGTATCTTTTTTCTTCTGTAAATTTTCGAAATCTTATTTTTCGGTTGATACTATTCGATTTGTTTTTGAAAGCTCTTTACTTCCTATCACTAATCATGACATCGTGGAAAACGAGTTCTCGTGAATCTGAAAGAGTTTGTAATCGGAACAACAGAGCGAGCGCGGGACGGATCCGTTCCGGTGATGTGAGCGAAGCACTCACTGAAGTTCTTTGTGAGGAGCCCTGGTTTCCTCGTGTACCGACTCGGCCTGAAGCCAAATATCTGGAGGAACCAAAAATCGTAACTCATTTGAGTTCTGGTAGTCCGGACAACTCGCAGGGGCGTAATCGTCCTCCAAAGAAATTGAAAACTTTGGGCAAAGATGCTCAATCCGGCTCTGCGGGCGAAGGTGCGATAGGGAAGCCAATTCATTGGCAATTTTCTCATGCCAAGGATTTGGCAATTTTCTCATGCCAAGGATTGGCTGATCACGGACGATCTCGACAGTGTTGCCCACTTGATCATGCACTTTAATCCAGCAGGGTGCCCTCTTCCTTCATTTCAAAACATGATGGAGCATGATGCTTACGTGAACATGGTGGTCGCTCACCCTAAGGTTGGTCGGTTTAGCCTATTGATTTTAGATACTTTCCTTCTTATTGTTTATGCTTTGTTATGCCTTCAGGCTACAGAGGCTAATAACGAGTTTGCAGCAACCTTGGAGAAGCATTTGCGGGATCACCTTGAGCTGATGAGCTATACAAAGTCAAGAAGGTCGTTCGGGAGCTGAAACTCAGTTTAAAGAGGGACCAAGAATGGGAGCGTGCCAATGTTGTTCAACTGACAGCAGCCAAGAAGTTGGGAAACCAGGCTGCTTCTCTTGAAGCTCGCCTTCGGGTCGTCAGAAATGAAACGAAATCGGCTTTAGAGCAGGTTTCCGCGTTGGAAATTCAGATTGAATCCTTGATGATGAATCACGCGGACGAGTTCCGTTGTGCGAATTACGACGTCAAGAATAATCTAGCTGATGGTTATCTGGACGTGTTAATATCTTTGAAGGAAAAATGGGAGAAGAAGAAAGCTGCAGCAGATTGCGAGATTCGTTTGAAGGAGGTTATGGAAAATATCGACCTCATTAAGGAGATAATGAATAACACTCTACTTGCTTCCGATGAGCTGACGCGTCTTCGAGCTAAAGAGGTCAAACTAGGGGCCAAACTCGATGCGGCGGCGGTATTAGATTTCTCGGTTGGGAAGTTGGATCTTCCTCTGATTTATGAGGACTTGCCTGAGGATTTCTTTTCCAAGGTCTCTCCTGGTGGAGACAAATCTGGTGGCGAGCAAGGGCGTAAAGGGAATCGTTACGAAGATGGCGAGTTCGATGTCGATGATTAGTTTTCTTGGTTTTCTTCTGTTATCGTTTGGTATTCCTCTTTAAGCAGATTAAATAAAGAATCGCGAATAATGATGGTTTGTTTATGCAGTATTAGTTAAGGCGAGATTGCGACCTTTTCTGTTTCGGGGTCGTAGATCGATTTCGATAAATATCGTTCGATGAGTTGTATTTAGGTAGTAATAATTATACTGTCGTAAGCGCCGTATTTTTGGCGGGATCCTAACTGATTCAGAAGACTTGATTATGGTCTCTTCATGCAGTACAATCAAGTTATGGAAATGAGAATTTCTCTTTATTTTTTTATCCAATGATTCTTTGTATACAACTTGCCATTTTACATGAATGAAGAGAACTATATCGATGTGAATAGGTTGCTCTTAGCCTGGGTTTGATCCCTTCGTGGGAAAATGGGTTTGTGATGAGTGAATGAGCTCGGGTCATGAGCTGCCTACGTACCCTCGTCGAGGNAGTTATGGAAATGAGAATTTCTCTTTATTTTTTTATCCAATGATTCTTTGTATACAACTTGCCATTTTACATGAATGAAGAGAACTATATCGATGTGAATAGGTTGCTCTTAGCCTGGGTTTGATCCCTTCGTGGGAAAATGGGTTTGTGATGAGTGAATGAGCTCGGGTCATGAGCTGCCTACGTACCCTCGTCGAGGGATCAAGTCTAAACGTAGTTTGATTGTTTCCCCGATAATCAGCATCATGTTGTTTATTTGCTCGTGTACGTGAGTATATTTCTTGGTTTTCTTGAAACCTCTTGGTCGGTCTTATGGATGCGGCTTGATGACTTTGAATCGCGATTTAGCAGGTTCTAGAATTCCTATGGCTGCGTCTTATGGTTTCAATTCCTTTCGGCGTAGGGAATTTCAGGCATTGGTGGTAGGTTGATGGTAAAGCCTTCATGTTGTATAGCCATGGTCTCCTGAAGATAGCGTTAAATGGAGCATGTCGATCGATGACGATGAATTTGTCAATCTTTCTTATGACTCATGCGGTTACGGCGAGTTCGATGGATCCGAGTGAGTAGGTGGTCTCTCCTACAAATCCGATTAGTGGAGTTCTCTCTTGTTTTAGGAGGGTTTTGGTGAATCCTATTCTTTTGAATTTGTCGTAAAAGAGTACATCCGCAAAGTTTCCGCTATCGATCATGATCTTGGATAGCTTGCATTCTCCGACATCGAGTCGTATAACAAGTGCATCTTCGTGTGGTTTGTCAAGATCAACAGTTTTTTTCTCGTCAAAATGGATTGCGTGATCGGGGCCTGATAGAGGTTCGCGTATGTATGCCAATGCTACTTTCAGCTCTTCGTTGGTGCGCTTTGATGGAGCTGACTGAGTTGCAAAGTTTTTATACTCCGTAAATGAAGTCTTATGTTTCCCTTTTTCTGGTGACGTGCGGGGAAGTACCATTTTTTTGTTAGAGTCGTCTGGTGGTGTCCTTGCCCCCCGGAAAGGTTGGGTTTGAGAAAACGCGGGCTGTGCTTCTTATCAATCGGTTTTTCTAGCAGGTGCCAAATCATGTTGAATTTGTTGTTCTTTTCCGGTATGTAGTTGTATCTGGTTGTTCGATTGAGAGGAGGAGAAAAAGTCTTATCGAGTTTTTCCGAATCTCGGATTGTCACCATGACATCAATTTCTACTTTTCCAGCGGCTTGACCTATCGTCTTTTTATGTTCTGATCCCCATAGGATCATGCCAACTCTTTTTTTTGGGGCTGGAGGTAGAGATTCTGGCGATTCGGGTTTGGCTTCCCTACTCTATTTGGCTTTTCCTTTGTCTATTAGGGTCGTTAGAGCTTCTTCCTATTCCACGTTCTCGCCGTTCTCTTTGTTTTCCTCCTTGTTGCGGAGGATTGCGCGATATTCCTCGGTTGAGTGCCCTTTTTTGTCATACGTCGATTGTTTATTTTGTAACGATGAGTCAATTGCGTTGGAGTGATTTCCATTGGTAGTCTGTTCCTTCGGATTGCTCGGCTTTTTTGTCCCCCTGTTTTTGCTTGCGATGTATTGATCTTTCAGAGCGACGACTTCTTCTTCGAGGGTCACAAAGTAGGATGCGCAGTACAACGCGTCATCTAGCGAGGCGGAAGATCGAACCGTCATTTCTTCTCTAACGCAACTACTTCTTTTAGGCTTGATATTTTTGATTTAAGTTCCTTGAACTTGTTTATGTAGGCTATCAATGGTTCAAAAGGTGTTTGCTTGAGGTTCCCCAGATCGGCTTCGGTGGCTCGTGTCTCTATGAAAACTGTATATTGCTTTAAAAACGCTGATACGAGCTGGGTGAAATCGTCAATGGAATTTCTTTCTAGTCCACCAAACCATTCCAAGGCGGGCCCTATAAGATTTTAAGCAAAGAATCGGCAGTAGCCCGCTTCCCTCTCTTCGTCGTTGAGATGCGCCCTCGATACGACTAATCAGAAAGCTCGCACATGAGATTTCGTGTCAGAGTTACCTGAATATTTGGGGAAATTAGTCTTACTGAAGTTGTGTAACCTTACACTAGTTATCCGGTTTGTGAATGGGGTTCTACCAGTTTCCTCGATAACTTGATCGATGTCGGGGACCGAACTCGTTCCATATGTACAATGTCGTGTATCCTTTTAAGCTCGGCGTCGTTTATTTTGACGTAATTTCTTAACTCTCCTGCTAGACTCAGGGATCTTTGATCTTCTCTCTGTGGATTTTTGTGCAAAGATCTAAAAGGGTCGTATCCTCGTACAAGATCCAGTGATGCTGTGAATCCGGCCCGCTGAGGTGCGTCACCCAAAGGAAAGACGATCTTCTCGAGCTCGATTTTGCGGTGGAGATATTTGAACTCTTCGCTCTTCGTGACCTTCGGTGGGCCTGCTTTGAGTTTGAACAGGTGTGGTTCTGAAGCCTTTCCTCTCGTTGTTGATCTCATCTTGACTGTTGTAATTTAGACTTTGATAGGTTGTTCCTCCTGGGGGAGTTTGTCGCAAATTTTACCCGGCGTAACATCCTGATCAGACGCTAGTAAGATCGGGGAAGGCGAAGGCTCCACGGCTCGGAGGGAGTGGTGTTCGCAGGGACGGATCAGAGTTTTGTCAAACTCTTTCCCTTGGGTTCGTTTGGTATTCAGCGAGTTCCCTCTTGGCTTGTTCCAAACACTTCGTGATGACTCGGTGAGCGATCTCTTGATTGCGGGATTTAGCGATGAGTGTTGAGACCGTTCCGCTGAGTTCATCGAATTCTTCCTGGGTCTGGGTTATGTAGATCCTAAAATCCACACTCAGTATTTTGTACAGATCGAGAGTTAAATTAGGGGAAGACAAAGGATATGGGCAACGATGCTCTTAAACACAACGATATAATATGACTTCGGTTGATAAAAATGGACTTCCATTGAATATGGAATTTGTTTACAAAGTGGTGCACAAGATCGGAAATAAAAACAAAAGATACAACAAGGCGAACTAGAAAACTAAAGGATGAGGTCAATGCGATTAGTGAATAGATCGAGGGTTTTTTGTCTCTCTTGAACTTCACTCTAGCTTTTTTTTTATAGTTCTCTTCCTCCTATAACTATTTTTGCGGTTCGGGTCCCCCACTTCGACCTCGTATCGTTCTTCGACCACGTTACGACATAATGACATGGGCCTGAGCCTTATTACGACTACTGGTGTTGTCCTCGTTCTTGCTTTATTCCTTGGCTTGCTTGCGGGCCTTTTTATTTATCCCTTCGATGGACCTCAAGTTCATGGGCCCGATTTTGGGTCCAACATTTGCCTCCCAGCCTTTTTGGTTTGGAGAAACTGAAGAGGTGGACTACTTCATCCAACCGTTTGTCTTCGCGTATCTCGGGGAGCGCTGTGCCACGTGTATAGCTCTTGTTGGCCACTTCTCTACATCGTGCGGTTGAAGTTAATTGTCGATGTCATGTGCTTTAGGAACCGTTTTGTAGATCTTCACTAAATAGGTCATCTTCTTCACCGAGAGGACTAGTTTTCTCGCGATTCCTTCGAATTTATTTCTTCTTTTACTTTTCTCTCAGTTCTCGATACACTAATGGCAAACAATAGATTTACCCCTCATATTCCTACCATCATTGAAGGAAAGCATCTCGACGGCATTCACAAACTTTTGGGAATTCCCTACGATGTCCAAATCTACACCACAGAAGACAACGAAACTCCCGACTCCGTTCGCGACGGGTATTTCGGTGCTTACATCACACACATCAAAGACTGCGGTCTGTCATTCCCGCTTCCTTCATTCCTCATTGAAACTCTCGCTGAGATTAGGATGGCTTTTACTCGCATGTGTCCCAACTTCTTTCGCCATTTTTAGGTTTATGGGTTCGAGCTCAAGAAGAAGGTCTTTAGTTCGGTTTGGAGGAGTTAAGGAAGCTCTGCGCGGTTAAACATAACTCGCATTTTCCCGGCACTTTCCTTCTTTCTCCCCGTAATGGTCGTACTGTTATTGAAGGCATTCGTGGTTGTGATTACAGGTGGAGAGAGAATTTATTCGTCTTCAAGATAGACTCGGCTTCGGTCGGAGACTTTTACTTCAATCGAGTCCCCGACGATTGGTCATGATATATAGGTTCATTTTTCTTTTATATTGGGTGTTAATTCATGCGTTTATATTACTCTCTCTTATGACCTTTTTGGGAACGCTCCGATGACGCCCGAGCTTCGGGGTTTTGATAGAGACTCTACGCCGAGGTCAAACTCGTTGGTCTACCTTCACTGTTCAGCGCATTCGGGCTGCTCTTGCTACTCCTCCGGGATGAGGTCGCATCGATCATGTTGGTTTGGCGAATCAGGTTCGTCCACGTGGTGGTTGCCTTAGTGAATTCTTCTTTTCTTTGAATTCTTTAAGTGCCAAAAATTGCTTTCCTCTCTTGACTTTGTTAGTGTTTTCTATGTTTTGTTTATCTGTAGGAATGAGGAGGAGGAGGAGTCCTTCTCTTAACGCCTCTGATGTTTCTCCAGAGGTCGGGACGTCAGAGAGAGTTTGGAAATATCCTTGTGGTCCTACACGTTGCTCTAGGACGAATATTCGACCACCTGGGAATCCGGCTCAACCACTGGCTATTGCTTTTCCGTTGGCTGAGAACCAAACGGTCCCGACTCAATCATCAGAGTCCGTGGTTAATCGTTCTAGTGGTAATCGCAACACGACTAACCAAGCTCGTCGTCACCATCTCCAAAAGATAATCTCTGAGAGTACATAATCGTCTCACTACAGGAAATGTGGGTTTTAATAGCATCGTAGCATAGCGTTTTTGATATTTCTGCTATTGTATACCAACACCGTTTTTTTAATTGCGTTTATAAATTTCAAACGCTATGTTTGGTATCGCGGGAAAATAAAAACTTTTAGCCGCGTGAATTTGCTAAGTTTTAGACAGAATTTCACTTCACCAAAAAAAACACTTTTGATAGAGTTGTTTTTTAGCCTAAGTCATTTCCTTTTTACAAAGAAAAAAAAAACTTATTCACTGTTTACTTGAATCAATATCTCCATCAATCTTCTGAAATAAAAAAAATAGATCCCTTGATGTCTCCTCTCTCGTCCTCAAGCTTCCCCATTTCTTCAAGCCAAAGGTCAGCCCTCTACTCTCTGTGTGTGATTAATTGTCGATAAAAAAGAAAAGTTTGACACTTTCCAATTTTTTTTCATGTCTCGGAGGCTATAGGATATCTTCTGAGCACAACTATCTTATACCCTCTCGATACCTGCAAATCCAAGTACCAGACTGAGATCAGTGTTCCCGGTAACCACAAATACAGGTTAAGCCTTTATGCTCATCTGAAAATTTCAATTGCGTTTTTATTTTCTATCTATCAAAATTGTAATTGAGAAGCTCGATTTCTGCTCAAATGTGGAAGCAATTTGGTTTTGCATTCGATTTGAATTAGGTTTTGATTATTACTCACTTGGATAATAACATTGACTTGGGTTAAGTTTATATAAAGTTCAGTTCTTTTTGACTCTCATGGCTTTTCACTGAGCTCAAGCCTCACGGTAACGAGTTGGGTCCTGAAATTTCCAATTAATACTCGAAGCAGTTTTGGTCAAAACTACAGTTCTTAGATGGTGTTTGTGGAATCTATCACTTATTATCGTAAACCCACATTGAGAGAAGCTATGTATCTCAAAAATTCTTGTACTTGTAGATATTACAACTCTTAGGATTAGGAGCTCTGTTCATGACAGTGTTTGTAGGTAGTAATAGTATTAAACCAGTATCCTTTTTACTTTCCAATCGTACTCGGAGCACTTGTTGTTGTTAAATTGTGGATTTGGGTTTTTTTCTCAGGTGGTGATGATAGGATAGGTGAAGGGAATGATCTGCCTCTACGCTAAGTAACGTTACATCAGGTTTTTCTACAGAGAATATAGTATCAGAGCATGGAAGGGAAACTTGATAACCAAAGACGTATTGATGTCAAGAGGTTTAACAGGAAAGCTTGGCCTGATTCTTGTCAGGTTATGGTCTACATCTTTGGTTAAATCTCTTACCTTTATGCAATCCTGGTTCTTGAATCTTTGGTTTTATTTTTTGATAGGATGAAGCTAAAGCTGTTGGGCAGTTAAGGAACTATAGGATGGCAAATCTTCTTGGATGTTGCTATGAAAGTGAAGAGAGACTTCTTGTTGCTGAGTTTATGCGTAACGAAACTCTGGCTAAGCATCTTTTCCATTGTAAGATTTAGTTTTCTTCTCTCGTTTATGGCTCTCTACGTATGGTTACATCAAGCTCTTGAGACAGAAAGTGTTAATATGTTTCAGGGGAGTCACAACCTATGAAGTGGGCAATGCGACTAAGAGTAGATTAACATATTGCTGCTGCTCGTATTCGTGGTGGTGCTTGCCGTGGAACTGCTGATATGAGTGACTTAACAAGGTTTTAATTGTGTATATTTTGTGGCTAGTGATAAATGTAAAACTAAAGGATAAAAATGATAATAAAATTGGCAGGCCTGGTTTTTTGGCAGGTAAAGCTGCTGGAGCTTAAGTTATTGTTGTTCCTTCTCTTCCTAAACATACATCTTTTGGTCAACTCTTGCTTGGACACAGTTCTCTGTTGGTCACAAATCAGCCACAGAGGCAGTTCCATATTTTGAGCAGGTAATATTTTTCAGTGAGGAGGCTGCTTGAAGCTTAAAGGATCCAGTTAAATTCAATCAGGAGCTCCACAGGTGATAGATATCATCTTAGACACGGAAATGAGCAGATCATGTTATCAACTAATACTTGGCAAGACTTATGTTGTTAGTATAATACTTATATAATGTTAGTGTAAATACCTCTAAACATTCAATGTAAAATGTATAGATAAAGATTAAGTTTAAATTTTGATTTGTAAATAATATTTGTTATGATCGCTCAATAATTTGAAATTTTATCAAATGAAAAAGTTAGCTTTAATCTTAAGTTTCAAAATTTAATCATTTTAAAAATCTCTAAAAACTTTTTTTTTGATTATTTGTATTTTGTAATTAAAAAATGCCAAAACCCTAAACCCTAAGCATGTTTTAAAATTCTAAACATAAATTTTAAAATTTTCAATATTTTCATAATATAATTTTAATCTTAAACTTAAACTCAAAATTTAATAATTTTGAAAATTAATCTCCAATTTAAAATCAAAACCTCAAAAACTAAATTTTAAATCTACACCCTAAAGCTAAACCCTAATCCCCAAATTCAAACCCTACATATAAAGTCAAAAATCTAATTACTACAAATAATAAAATTACTAAACTAAAACATATTCCTTATACAAACTCTAATATATACCTAAGATATATAAAACATTTTCAACTTAAATTATATACATTTTTAAAAAAATATATATATCTAACACCAAACCCTATATCATAAACACTAATCTTTTCATTTTATACTTGTAATCTTGAAATTTTAATTATAAACCATAAAATATAAATATAATCTTACATATTAGGATTGGGGCTTAGAATATGCTGGGTTTAATTATAAAATGAAAAATATAAATATCACCTAAAATCATTTAATTTTATTAATCTTACATCATTACTTTTACTTAATTTAAAATTGCTTTAAAAAGTGAAATCTAATAATTTTATGAATTTTATGTCATTTTTTTAAACTTATATCGTTAGTTTTGATCAATTTAAAATTACTTATAAAAAGTGAAATCTAATTATTTTGTTGATCTTATATCATTGTCTTTATAAATGTGAATGAATAACTTAATTACTTATAAAACTTATATCGTTAGTTTTGTTTAACTCTAAGTTCTAACATATACACAATAACTATGATTTCTAATTGAAAATAAAATAAAATTTTAAACTCAATCAAACACATACACTATAAACGCCGAACACCAAACCTTACATCAAACCCTATTCTTCCAATTATACTCAAACTATAAATTCTTTTATGATAATTCGTCATTTATTCTTAAGAAGATCATGATTATATATCATATTGAAATTAATCACCATTAGTCTATGTAAACATATAATGATATGTCAAACTTAATAAGATAAAATTAAAAAAAAAAAGAAGTAAGGATAACATCTATATCTCACCTATTTTTACGTTATTCTTCTTTTTTAATACCAATCCTAGTGATTCTTTTCTATTGGCTAATAGAAGAAAGTGGGCATAACTTTCTTTTCAATTTTAACTGTTGATGATTTTAATCTAAGGGACATAAACACTTGCTTATTTTTAATGGTTCTCTCTCTCTCTCTCTCTCTCTCTCTCTCTCTCTCTCTCTCTCTGCTCCTCTCCTCTTCTACCCTCGCAAATCTGGAAAAAAAAATCAAAGCTCCATCTTTTCTTCTTCTCTGGAATAAACCCTAAGAAACCCAGAAAAATTCTCCATCTTTTACAAAGGGCTCCAAGAGAATCTTCAATCAAAATACAATCTGACATCAACTAAGCCATCGAGTAAGTTCCTCACTGGGGCTCCAATTAGGGTAGTGAACGATGATGAAGAAGTTTCCGCAATCTCTCTCTCTCCCTCTCTTCATTTTGATTTTGTCTCTGTTTATGGTAAAGGAGTTGATTACTCTCTCTCTCCCTCTCTTCATTCTGATTTTGTCTCTGTTTATGGTAAAGGAGTTGATTAAAAGAATTTTCGATGAAAGTTTCAATCTTTTTCTGTTTATGTTTTGAAAACTGGGTTTCAAAGATAAGAAGAGGATGAAGAACAGCAGGAGGTGGAAGCAGAAGAATAAAAAAGGACGGGGAAGTTTCATAGATGGAGTTGTGGTGGCGGATGAGGCAGAGCGGGGGAGGCGGTGCAGAGGAGGTGCGGAGGAGTTAGGGATATTTTTTTGGGTTTTTTTAGATTTAGTTTTTAAACCTGGTTTGTATGTAAACTGGTTTAATTTGTAAACTGAAAACATTTGTAATCTGGTTTGTATGTAAACCGGTTTTAATATAATATTAATTTGAATGAATTTTTATTTTACAATTTTTTGTATTATTTTCAAAATAAAAATATTAAATTAAATTTGTCATAAACTAAATGAAACAATTACATTTTAAAAATGCAATAAAAAATTCAAATATTGCTATTGATAGAACACTACAATAGTAGTTAAAACATGTTATAGTAAAATTTAAAAACTGCTATAATAAAAATGTTATAATAACATTTTCGACACGCTATTAAAAAAATTACAGTTGCATAATCAAAGACGCTATTACTAAATTAATATCAATAGCGGCTACAAAAACCGCTATCTAATGGACCAGACCTATTATCGCGGGCGATGTTGGAGCACTTTCTACAACGCTATGGTATCGTACGATAGCGATTTTCGGGTGCTGTTAAAACCCTTATTTCTTGTAGTGTCTACTTCTGAGGGTTCTTCGGATGGAAGAGCATCTGGAGGTGGTCCGCCGAGGGTTGATTCCGAACGACCTGTGTTTGTCCCTCCGATGCCTCTAACTGATGTGGGAGGAGGCCTTCCCGGAGATCCTGAACGTCTCGCGCAGATATGGCATGAATTAGGTCGGGAGGTTGTGATCTACCTCCATTGGCTGATATGCATACTCGAGAAATATATTTTCGTATGGCAGTTGCGAATGCCAAGGTGAGTGATTCATTTTGATTTCTTGTTTTCTCTTTTGGTCTCTAATAATTTATTTGTTGATAGGCCATAGAGCGCTGCAACGAGTACGCCACGGTAATGGAGAAGCGTTTCGACAATCTTCCCGGGACGGAAGATGTTAAAGGATATCTGAAAGTGATTCAACAGCTGAGTGTTGCTGCATCGAAAGTGGAGGATCTGGATCCGAGACGCGTCGAGTAGATTCATAGGTTCAAGGATAGGTCCATCGATCTAGAGAGGGAAAATTCTGTCTTCAAAAATAGGGTGTTAGAAGCTGAGCAGGCAAAGATCGCGCTCCAGGGAGATGTTCGATCGATGGAGGAGAAGCTCAAGAGGGAGTTCGAGAATCGAGAGGAGGCGATTAAGAAGAAGTCTCATCGTGCTCGTTGATCCCTTGTTAGAAAGTACGAGAAAGTGCTGGAAGTGGTTAAGGGGAAGTTGAAGGACATGAAGGTGGAGACTGGAGAGGGAGGCCGAGATCCGTCTGCAGGATGTGTAGGCACGTACCGACGTGTTGACTGAGTATTTGGAAGGTAGTTTTTAGATCGAGGCTGAGTTGGACCGTCTCAAGGAAAAGGAGCTTGATTGTACGATTGATCATGGCAAGGCCGAGGTGTCTGACCCTTCTCTAGAGCATCTCGATCTTCCAGAAATGTCTTCGAATTCAGTTACTCAAGATGATTGATTGTGGTGGAAAATGTTTGTCTTCTTTTGTTTGTTTTTTTTTTGGACTTTCGTCGAAATGTAAGGATATTTTATGGGTTAATGAACTTTTTAGGGTAAGTACCTCTAACGATATCTGATAATATTATCCCTATGTTGTTCAAAAAATGGAGACATGGACTGATCAAGAATCTGTTTTGGGACCTTCATGAGGTCGATGGATATTTCATTCATTAACATAAATTTGATTTTGTTTTGTTTCGGCTGCTCTCGATATCGAGCTGCCTACGTACCGTTATCGGGGATCAAGCCTGTCGTAGTTAATTTTTCGTTTTGTATCTAGTTCGGTGTTCACCTAGTTCGATGTTTGATCGTAGGTTAAGTGTTGAACTTTTATCTGTAATACTTCTTGAGGTTGTATGCATTCCAAGGTCACATTTCAGGTTTGCTGGTTCTACATTTTTCGAGGTCATAAACCCCGGCTCGTACTTCCTTGGTTATTTTGTAGGGTCCTTCCCATCTTGTTCCTAACTTTACCTCCCCTTCCTCTTTTGTTCCATCGAACACTTTTCGTAGAACTAAGTCTCCAACACAGAAGGAACAGTTTCTCACATTAGAGTCGTAGTAGCGGGGAGCCGCCTGTTGGTAGTTCTGTACTCGGACTTAGGCTTTTTCTCTTCGTTCCTCGATCATGTTGAGTTGATCGATTAATAAATCTTTGTTGAGCTCGACATTTTCTGGACATAGAAATGTGTCATTGGCATGGGACTTCGATTTCCATCGAGATCACTGCTTCGACTCTATAAGAGAGAGAGAAAGGAGTTTCTTGTGTTGCAGTATGCGGAGTCGTTCGGCACGCCAAGAGGACGCCGTGCAGTTCTTCTCCCCTCTTCTCTTTTTTGAGGTCGAGTCTCTTCTTGAGATTATTCATTATGGTTTGGTTCGCAGCTTATGTGTGACCATTGTATTTCGGGTATCTCGGGCTCGCCGTTTTTATCTTTATTTTCTACTTCTTTCATAATTCTATGAACGCTTTGGATATGAACTGGGAGCCATGATATACCATGGTTTTGACCCACTTTTAGCCATAGTATTGATATGTTTTTACAATATATATATATATATATATATATATATATATATATATATATATATATATATATGTTTTGGAGTCTATTAGGTATGTTTTCAGGTTCAGGAGCATTTTGGAGTAAAGTGATGATTTAGGTGCCGTTGTTGAGCTTAAATGAGAGTTTTCCGAGATGACTATGAAGATCAGACAACAAGGTCAATATCCAGAGATACATATCGATCGATGACGCTTCCATAGAAGATGAAGTCGAGATAATGTATCGATTGATGTACGCCATGTACCATCGATCGATATCAAGCGTGAAGAACAAGTCTTACTTGGCCGACTTGAAGCCCAAGTTTTCCCAATATTACAAGATTGCCCTTGGCGAGTTTTTAACCTAATTGAACTCATATTTATAGTTTTGCCTATGTGTTTTGGCAAAGCATGCTTTTGAATGGTTTCTTGTGATTTGTATGCTTTTTGATACAATTTTATACTTAGCAATAAAGTATTCTTGTCATCTTAATTCTCAAAGGTTATAGAATTCTAGATTTAGAAGAAACACACAAAGAGATTTGTTGTTCCAAAGAACCAAGAGTTCAATCTTCTAATCTTTTGAATTTCTATTATTACCTTGCTGCTATGAATCACTTAGCCATGTCTGAGTAGATTCACTTGTTAGATTTAGGGTTCAAATAGTTATGAGGGATTAGCCCCAACTATGGAATGTTAAGTTGTGATATTCATTATCCAGATGAACCTTAATGCTTACTCTAGAGTAGCTAACTAGAGTATGATCATGGAGTGATTTAACTTGTTAATCATTATCCTGAAATCATTTGGCATAAGCTTAGATCCTCTAGGGATGTGCGAGAGCCGGTCTATGATCTTGGTGAACAGAGTTTGGATTCGATCTAATGTTATATCAATCGATACTCCTATAGAGTAATCGATCGACGGCAACCCATATCGTTCGATATCGCTGTTAAAACATCGGTCGATATTGCCGGAAATTAGATCAATGGACAAGTCTATAAAGCGACTCCTATTAGATCTGTCTAAGAATCGAAGTTCTTATATATCTTGCAAGCAACTTATTAAAACATCTGTAGCATTATAATCCTGATTATCTGAATAGCAACCTTGAATATAACTACTTTCTTTTATTGTTCAAAACCTAAACCTATTCTCTTGAGCAACTTATCATTGCTCACAACTGCAATTTACTATTTCAAACTGAATCAACCTAGCATAATCACTTAGGATTACATCTTTTATTGTTCTCAGTTCCCTGTGGATTCGATTCCTAAGTACTACAACTGAATCTCTTATTTGAGAGAGTAATTCACTCCTTAGGGTTAAATATTTGAGTGATATCAAATTAGGCGCCGTTGACGGGGAACTTTGATAGCCATTAGATTTAATATGATTAGGTCTAGGTTATTTTTCTTTTATTTCTTATTTATCTTCTTAAACAAAATTTTTTTTTGTCTTTTTCAGGTACATGCCCAGGAGTACTAAAAGCAACAAGAACAAACAACTTGTGTACTCAGAAGAACCTCACAGCTTGGAACGTAGCATTCGCAAAGACTTACGTTCCGCATCGATCGACATTAACACCTCTTTGTCGACCGATACTCGCTTACCACAGTCGACCGAGACACCTTCTTAATCGACCGATACTATCACATTCACATCGATCCACATCAACAACCATTCGTCGACCGATACCTTCCATCCGACATCGATCGATATACCTTACCTTACATCGATCGATACTAACCGGCGAGACATGGTAGCGCCTATTATTCTCACTACCGATGAGAATGGAGACCTGCGTGATAAAGATGGTCACCTGCGTAATGCAGAAGGTAAGAAGCTGAACGCTCGGAAGGAGATCATTCCTGAGCAAGAAACTGCACCTACAGACATCATTCAACCTGTAGAAGAGGCTAACCAAGCTAGAATTTTGGCTGACTACAACCATCCGCCCTCCTGCTATTCAGAGAGGAAATTTCGAGCTTAAGCCGCAGTACTGCCCACTTGTACGACAAATACCCTTCTGTGGGTTGTCCCATGAGCATCCTATGGACCATCTTGAGAGGTTCGAAGATCTCATAACCATCATAAAAGCTAATGGAGTCCCTCAAGACTATCTTCTCTTCAAGCTTTTCAAATACTCTCTATCTAGAGAAGCTTTGCAGTGGCTGAGACAACTACCACCAGGTTCTTGTTGGGGTCAAAATTGGTACGATGGAAAATAGCCAAAACTCCCCACAAAAAGATAAAAGAAATCGTTTTATAAAACTCGAAGAATCGTTTTATAAAACTCGAGAAATAGTTTTATAAAACTCCAGAAATCGTTTTATAAAACTCGAGAAATTGTTTAATAAAACTCGTCAAATCGTTTTATAAATGCAAAAGAGATTTCCGAACAAAGGAAATCCGCGGAAAACTCGGAAGATTGTTATCTCGGAGAAACGAAACAAACGTCGATTACACGATCGTCTGAGTTAAGCACAAAACCGCGAAAACCCTAAAACGCCGAAAAACGCGAGCTAGTCACGTCACGACTGGCTCGCCGTTGGGCGAGCTAGAAGCTTCCCGGGCAGCTCGCCAAAAGGCGAGCTGAACCGGTCAGGTTTGGCTCGCCGTACGTTGCACCGATCATCCCAAGCCTCGATCTCCCGCATCCCCGATTCAAGGCTTACGTCCTTCAACACGGTTGTGTTCCAAACCACGGTCGAAATGTCTCCTGTTTCGTCTTGATCCGTCCTATCATTCGAGTTTTACGATAAAAACCGTAAAACCAAGTGAGTCACAGAATAATATTATACGATGGAACAACAACGAGAAATCTTTAGGCATCAAAGCATTGATCTCATTTTCCGTCACACCAAGTGAGTCACAGAATAATATCAACAACATTTGCGGCGAAAGAAAAATTGAGAACACAAAGCAGCAATAGAGAACACGTCCTCTCTTCTTGCCGAGTGATCCTATTGCTGATCATGTGATTCATTCCGTCCGAGAAACCCGCTAAAACATTTTGCGACTAGATCTTGGTGAAATAACTTTTGGTAAAAATCCGCGAGTGACTCCGAAAAACAATCACTGAAGAATCAAAAACTAAGCAGAAAGGTTTCTCAAAAAAATCTGTGGAAACATTGTTAACCCAATGCGTCGTGCCGATTTACTAAATTCATCGCCTGTTACGTACGCGATAAATCCTTCGTATAGTCAGGATCATGTCATAACGAAGTAACTTTCGAAAGTAAACGTAACAGGTTTTGCGAAAACTACTTTCCTTATAGCGAAAACCAAGCTATACGATCCGGCACTGGGCGACCAATCTAAACTTTGCTTCCTCGCGCCACAATCTGAAAGATCTCACTCTTTTTAGCCCTTCGGTTCACGAGCATCCGCTCTCATTCCTCCCGATTACATCCCAGAATGAAACCGCCCCGCACGAGCTCTATATCGAGCTTCTTAGGTCTCCCTCAAGTAAAAAAAAAAAAGAAAAAACAACTTCCATACAAAGGAAAGTTTATACGAAACTTTCATCGTATAAATCAAACCTACAACGGAAAAACGTTTTCTATAACCACGGGCATACTTGACATATCAAGCTCGATAAACGCTACTTGGCTATTGTCCGATCACGCTTCACTTCAACGCCAAGTTTACAAACCGACTCGACCTTTTCGATAGAACGAAGTGTCATGGTCTAATCCTCTACCAAATACGACCTTGGCTATGCGGCTGAACACAACCTTCACGCCAAGACAATACATTCAACGGATAATGAAAACTTGTCAAAAATCGGCTAAGTTCTGTATTCTCGCGATTCACTCTATTTCCGAAGCAAGTTTCCTACAAAATCCGACGTATAAGAAAACACTTGTACAAGAGCTCCTGAAGCTGTACGAATCTCGGAAGGTCAACACTTCACAAAGCACCGTAACGAAAAATGCTTCGTTTCGGGGAAACAACTTACGCGACCTCTCGGTCCTAATTGCTCTAGGACAAATCATAAAACTACTTAACATCTAAACAGGAATGTAAGATTTAATTGCGAATATCCGCAAACAAACCAAAGTGTTCCTGCAAAGCAAAGTTAAGAAAAAACCCTCGCAACACCGCGCAACATCTTCAAGCCTGCGAACGTTCCGAACACGAAACGCAGCGTGTAAAATAAAAACCAATTTTTTGCATTGCGAGACGTCGCACAGCCTGAAGAACAGTATTTCGATACAAATACCTTCGTCGATAAAGTCATTTTCATGGAGGACCTAACAGTCCGTTCGCGACTATAAAATACGCAAAACTTTTTAACGTACGTATCCTCCGCGAAGGACAAAACAACGTAAACATCTATCGCTTAAAAAGTTTGTTGCTGATTACAACAAACTCGCAACAGTCCTAAACAAACTTAAGTTATCTCGCAGAGATAGCTCTCGAACACCCAACACAAGGGTAATAGCGCTATAAAAGAAATCCAAACTTTTGGTCAGCACTTCCGGGCAACTTAGAAATTGTTCCCAGTGAGATGCTCGGTTCCAACCAGACGAGTCGTATAAGCCGAGAACACATCGCGGATTCTAAATAGGTATGGAATCAGGTTAAAATCGCAACAGGCAAAACGAAAGCCGACTAGTCATCGCATAGCCTCAATCCGAAAGTAAACCTAGGTCTTGCCCTAAACCTAGCACACCGGTCTCTTACGTCTCAAGGCATGAATCGAGATCCTAAAGGCATGTCTCTTCGTCTATATCTAAACGCTCACTCGGTTTACTAAACATCCTAAAACGAGCAAACGAATAAGGCGATCCACAAAGGAAAAGGAATGCGAGACGACTACTCGCGGACCTCCCTCAATATCAACTCATATTCTTCCCCCTACACTCATACTAATAAAAATACGCTCTTAAAAAAANGAATCGAGATCCTAAAGGCATGTCTCTTCGTCTATATCTAAACGCTCACTCGGTTTACTAAACATCCTAAAACGAGCAAACGAATAAGGCGATCCACAAAGGAAAAGGAATGCGAGACGACTACTCGCGGACCTCCCTCAATATCAACTCATATTCTTCCCCCTACACTCATACTAATAAAAATACGCTCTTAAAAAAATGCAAACTGATGTCATCGGCATCAATATGCTCGATAAATTCTACACGACACATAACTAGACTGTAAAGGTCTCCCTGCGAAACACGTCATACGAACCATAACTCCAAAACAAACTACGAAAGGCTTGATCCCTCCGATAGGGTACGTAGGCAGCCTTCACAAGGCGCAGCCCTAATCATAAACACTTTCGGCTTCCTGGAGAATGGAAAGATCACTCTCAACGGACCTTTCCAACCAATAATTCCGCCTAACTTAACTAAAGCTGGCTAACCACTCGCAAGAACCTTACGCTAGAAGCTCAAGATTCTAGCGAGCTGGGGGGGCTAACTGTTGGGGTCAAAATTGGTACGAGGAATCAATAGCCAAAACTCCCCGCAAAAAGATAATAGAAATCGTTTTATAAAACTCGAAGAATCGTTTTATAAAACTCCAGAAATCGTTTTATAAAACTCATCAAATCGTTTTAAAAATCCAAAAGAGATTTCCGAACAAAGGAAATCCGCGGAAAACTCGAAAGATCGTTATCTCGGAGAAACAAAACAAACATCGATTACACGATCGTCCGAGTTAAGCACAAAACTGCAAAAAATTGAAACCGCCATAAAACGCGAGGGCGAGCTAGAAGCTTCCCGGGCAGCTCACCAAACGGCGAGCTGAACCGGTCCGGTTTGGCTTGCCGTACGTCGAACCAAACATCCCGAGCCTCAATCTCCCGCATCCCCGATTCAAGGCTTACGTCCTTCAACACGGTCGTGTTCCTAACCACGGTTGAAATGTCTCCCGTTTCGTCTCGATCCGTCCTATCATTCGAGTTTTACGATAAAAATCGTAAAACCTTGTTTTCTCGAAAAGAACTCGAGGAAATCGTATAAAACGGAAACGGTTAAACGAAACAGCGAACATTGCCTAAACTATACGATTTTAATCGTGATTTTTCGTAAAAATCGTAAGAAACGAGTTTTTAATTAAAACGTCGAGTGAATCGTAAAAATGGCAACGACTAACCGAGAAATGAACATAGCTAAACTTTACGATTAACTCGGGGAATTTACTAAAAACGGCATCGGATATGGAAACGATCTCGTACAAAATCGCAAAACGGACTTATTGCAAAACGGCCCGGAAGGTCCTAAAACGCGATAAAAGCCCATCTCGCGATCTTAACGAAATCTAACCCGAAGATACGATAATGTTTTGATGGTTTACTCGCAGAAGGAATATAAATGTCAAGTTTGAAGATAAATGGCAAGTTTGAAGATAAATAGAAGATTTCTGCGGGAAAAAAAAGAAGGATCGAGATAAATGGAAGATTCCCGATAAACTCGAATACGGGCGAAATGGAAAGACTAAACCGCCTAGGAGAGGAGTATATAAGCAAGAGGCATAGGGCAGAAGCAGGGACACGATTTTCAGAGCGTTCACCACCAAACTTAGCATTTAAGAATATTTCCGTTTTCTGTTAGCGAGCTGCATCTCAACTAGGGTTTCGGTCTTAGACTTCTAAAGCTAGGGATTTCGCCGACGCCTCACGCAGCTAAGGCCACTCTCGTTGTAATATTTCTTATGGAGATTCGGAATAAAAACCTTCTTGCTCTCAGTCTCGTTCATTCTCGCTTTAATTTTAAGTTCATCGTTTTCTTAATTATCGTTGTAAGGTTCTGCAGATAGCCGGGTCCTCTGGAAACTTAGGGTTTACACAAAGTTTCCTTATTTACAATTCATTGACAGTAGGTGAATTTCGGTTCCCACAGTTCTCTCACAACCTGGAGCGACATCAAAAACGCATTCCTGCGTAACTTCTTTGATGAATCGCGCGCTGAAGAGTGGAGAAGAAAGATTGCTACATTCACTCAGAATCCTGAAGAGTCATTCAAAGATGCATGGAACAGATTCAAATCCTACCAATGATATTGTCCACACCAGGGATTTAACAAAGTGCAACTGCTTTGCACTTCCTACAGAGGCATCACCTTGGATTATCAAAGGGCTCTTGATACACCTAGTGACGGGAACTTCAACACCAGGAATCCACAAGAGGCTGTGAAGTTAATTGATAACTTAGCTTCAAGCAACATCACAACGAACTTTGTAAAGACAAAAGCTACATCATTCCTTGGGAAGGAATACATCAATGAAGTGCAAGCACAGCTGGATATTGTTCAGAAGTTACTAAACAAGCAGATTTGCTCAGTGGAGGATGCAGACACTGCAGGTGAAGAATACACAGAAGAAGATGTGAACTGGATCAGTGGAGCTGGTTTTCAGAGATCTGGTAAGCAAGGAGGATACATAAACTTCACAGGCTAGAGAAGCAACTTCAACCAGAGTTCACAGAAGCCCAACCACTTCAGCAGCAGCAACCCCAACAACAACAGGAGCTATGGGAACTCATTCTAGTCAAACCCACACCCACCAAACCAAGACAGTAAACTGGAGGAGATGCTAGACATGATTCTTGAGAGTCAGCAGAAACTCCAGAGAGACTTCAATGGAAAGATTGACTCTGTCTACATCACCCTCACCACAAAGCTAGATGCTTTAAACATCCATGTGAACAAGCTAGAGACTCAGGTGTTTCAGACAGGAGAAACACTAAAGAAGCAAGAGTTTTCCAACAACCATAACATCAATGCCATCCTGGATGATGACTTTTGGCAAGAGTAGTAAAAGAGATTCAAAGATCTGATGATGAGAGAGACTTTGTACTCGACTTTACCGATCGATTTCATCTCGTGATCATCGATCGATACGATCCAGTGTACATCGACCGATAGACTTTGATGAGTATCGATCGATGGACTTAGACGAATACCCTCACGAGTGCAGTGCCATCCAGATTATGCCTTACGAAGCCTTCGCAACACGACACCCACATCCGCCCGTCAATGTCAAAACCGATCCGCATGACATCGAGCGACATGATGACTCTCCCATCGATCGACAAGAAGACCTTGATATCGACCGACACACTCAAGTCAGTGTCGCCCGATACATGGTACCCCAAAGGCGAGTGCAACTTCCCAAGATAGATAGTGCACGTATTGACGCATTCCAGGAGTAGTATTACACTTCCAGAAGCCCTCAAACAGCCATCATGGAGAGACCCACTGGTATCTTTGACTCTATGGAGATAGAAAAAAAAATCATGGAAGAGTTCTCAGAAAAAGGAAAAAGAAGATACCCAAGCCTTATAAAAGGGAAGCTAATGAGAAAGAATTGTCAAGCTTCAGAAAGAGAGTTCTGAGAATACCTATAGAGAAACCCTTTGAAGAAGCCTACTTTTCACACAGAGACCAGAGAGACAGAAGAAGACATTAAGAGAATGTTTCACCAAGTCAGAGATAGTCTAAGGAAGAAGATCACGCTGGAGAAAAAGAGCGATCAAGGGAAGTTCACAATACCATGTTCCATCAGAGGTGTTGAATTCCCTCGTGCCCTATGCGATAGAAGATCTGGAGTTAGCATCCTACCCAAGCTTATGGCAGACCAGCTACGTCTGAAGATAGAGCCTACTGAAGAATCTTTCATCTTTGTGGATTGTTCTCAGCAGAACTCTGGAGGAATAGTTAGAAACCTTGAGGTACAGATTGTAGATGCCCTAATTCCTACAGACTTCCACGTCCTGGCCAACAAACTCAACTTCAAGACATCTCTATTACTTGGAAGAGCCTTCTTAGCCACAGTTGGAGCTGTTTGTGACCTCAAATCCAACAAGCTCTGCCTAACCCTCATCAACCCTACCATCCACTACAATCCTGTTCCAGTCATCAAGTTTCCAAGGATAAAGAGCCCAGCACTCGTAGCAACTTGTTTATGTGCCCACAAGTATGATTCTATGCCCGAGTATGAAACCGATCCAGAAGTATCGACCGATGGCAGTCTTCTACCATCGACCGATAGAAGTCAACCCAAGTCGACCGATAGACACACATGGTCATCGATCGATATGGATTTCCAACAGATCGAGGAAGAATTTCCAAACGGCGATTTTAGCGCAGACGATTGGGAAAACGATCATTACATGCCTGAGCTAGCTAGCATCACTACTCAGGAAGAGTGTGATGAAGATTATGAAGAGGAACGAGCCACAGATTATAGATTTCTTCGAAAAGATGAAGAAAAACCTCCTCTGTCGACCTTCATCTATCGAGCATCGACCGATAGAGGCTACACTCCATCGACCGATATGCCCCAACCTAGATCGCTCAAACAACGTTTCGAATCAACGAGCGACAACCCCTACTGTGCACCAGTCTATGTCCCACATGAGCCACACGACGGAGATTACTCGATTGGGAGTTGGGCCAGCAGTTACAATGAGAGTTTTGCAGTGGATAGAGCACCACTACAACCTGCGATCCATTCTTGAGCACACGTATCGACTGACGCGGAGTACCCACCATCGATCGACATGTTCCTCAACAGATCGACCGATGCACCTTCTATCCCATCGATCGATAACACCAACACACCATCCGAGGTTAAAAAAAACATAATTTCAATTTTACGTTACTAATTCCAGATGAATTTTGTATTTTCAGGGATCCAGAAGTCCATGCACGAGCACTAGATGGAAGAATCATTCCAATTTCCAAAGAAGACGTTGCATATATTCTTCAGGTGGCCAATGGACCATTCAGTCCCTTCCCACAACCACCCCTCTATCAGAACGATCAGCACCAGAAACAAACAATTCATGAGCAAGATGGTGCAGAAAACCTTAATCTCATCTCAGCATATCCAGAATTTCAACGAGCATTAATGGAGGCGACGTGCATCGACCGATATACATCCCGAGTTTGGGAAGAGAGCTTTCAAATTCGGAATTCGTCGTTTCTTCTGGGAAAAGAAAGACGAATATGGTGTTCTACAGAGATGAGCATGGTTTTGAAAGAAGTATAGCTGGAGATATCATCCATGTTTCCAAAGAAGATATTGAGAAGCTGCTGAATAGAGCCACACTGTTTGGGCGCTCTTGTTTATGTTAACAAGAACACGCTGAACAGTTTGCTAAAGGAGTTCCAATTTGCAAGCTCTACACACAAGCAGAGGTCACATACATGCTCGATGGAAGAATCGGTGAACATAACTGAGAGATGGCAGCATTGAGATCTGAACATGAGAAAGCCATAGCATCACTTCAAGGAGAACTACAGTGGAATCTGTCTAGCAGTGACTTCGCTCGCGACGAACTTAAATCCCAGAAGCTGACATCGACCGATACAGCCCCATCAGCATCGATCGACACGACCTTCGACAAACCTATCGAGAGTCACTTGCAGAAGCCATCGATCGATGATATACCCAACACATCGATCGATAATCGCGCACCAGATTTCTGTACCAGGGAAGAACTTGAAGAAATCACAAGGGAGATCTACAGATCTATTGAAGCATGTGAAGACGAAGCGTATAGATTACTCGACAAATTTTGGTTCCTGGTACAGAGTGACGTTCAAGGATTGAAATGCACAACAAAGGACATTCAGAAGGAGATCGAAAGCATCAAGAACCAGCTCGCGAGCCAACTTGCACAATCCGCATCGATCGACGTGCCTCTGAACCCATCGACTGATGGACATCCACCCACATCGACCGATAGACCTACACCAAGATCGGTCGATACTATCCCTTCCCCTGTGCAAAACACCCAAATCCTCAACACAATGCAGATGAGTACTAATCTAGAGCACACCTACAACAATATTGGACAACATGACTGCAGCTTAGCAAGCATTGAGGAATAGCTACAGAGAATCCACTATGAGGTCCAAAGATTCCAATCTAGTATGACTAGAAGCAAGAAAGCACAAAGAAGCTTCTTAACTTCATGGTTTGAAGAATCACAAGACAAGGAAGATATTTGTTTCCCAACAAGTACCTGCAACCCACCTCACTAGCCACCATACCTCCATAGTCAAGCTAAATGACTTTAACTAAGCACTAAGTGGGAGGTAACCCACTGTTAGGTATTTTCTTTCTTAGTTTTATTTTATTATTACTTATTACATTCGTTTTTATTTATTTTAGATGACACACGATGACTACCTATCGACCGATAAGACCCTGTCTACATCGCTCGACATAACCTTATCCATGACGATCGATGGAAGTGACTCACCATTGATCGATATGAACATCGGTCAGGTGTATCGTTCACAATTTCGATATCAGTTATACATTTATTATTTCTTATGCTCTAACTCCGACTAGTTATACACTGAGAACAATGTATGATTTAAGTCAGGGGAGTGGAATTACTGATGCAACTTTACCTTTTTGATCTCATTAAAAAGTTTTCAAAAATTGGTTTTATTGAGTCAAGAAAGGGACAAAATAAAATTTCAAAAATTTTGCTTTTTATCTTACCACTCTTTAGCACCATTCTTAGAATTGTTGACTGCAGAAAGTACTATAGATGCTAA
>CAKOAT010288155.1:0-25993 GCA_932364175.1 Eruca vesicaria subsp. sativa | reverse complement strand
GGTAGTGTACGTGAGGAGGCTTATGAGTATAAGAGGAGAATAAGGTTGTTAGAGTACGGTATCTTTTGTGTGATCAATTGTTTCATGGGGAGAGAGAGAAACTCCTGAGAAAAACTCAAACCGTGTAACTTTTGATCAATACAACGTATTTCTTAATTTCAGATTCTCTTTTTACAAGTTTGATACCCTAAACGTATCACAATATTCCCAGAAGAGTAAATGATAATACCTTTCTTATAACCGGGTGGCCACCACGCTCACTAACACCATCCACGACTTCCTCATTGGCCAAAACAGTACCAAGAGCCGGGCACCAATTGACAGGTACTTCAGCCTGAAGTGTTTAGAGGATGACTTTCCATAAACATAGGCACAATTTTCAAAATAGTGATCTAGAGGATGACTTTCCTGACCTGATAAGCTAAACCTCTTTTATAAAGCTGAAGAAAGATCCACTGTGTCCATTTATAATAGTCTGGCTCTGTTGTAGAAAGTTCACGGTCCCAGTCATATGAGAATCCCAGCGATTTTAGCTGCAACCAAGAACAACAACAGAAAACCCAATCAAGAAACTAGAGGTCCGCAGATCTTACTCTCGTGGTAGACCTAAACAAACAGCCAACAAAACACTCATAAAGACCTTATTGGACATAATTAAGCATACCATTCCACCAACTCAACTAATATCAAAACAGTGACTTTTCTAGGATAGTGTCAAGTTGAAAGCAATGCACTTACCTGCAAACGAAAACGATCAATGTTCCTCAAAGTTGTAGTTTTCGGATGTGTTCCCGTCTGCAATGTAGATTACAAATGGCGGTAAGTACTTAAAAAGGCTTACCCAAAATGAACTGAAGGATAGTAATATCAGAAAATGAAACCTCAATAGCATATTGTTCAGCAGGCAAACCAAAAGCATCCCAACCCATAGGATGCAAAACATTGTAACCTTGCATACGCCTAAGCCTCGCTAGAATATCAGTCGCTGTATAACCCAGTGGATGCCCCACATGTAACCCTGCTCCACTGAAAACAAGAACCCACAAACAAAGCTCAAAACTTTATGATGAATAAGCCTCTCAACTAGTCAAAGTTGTGAACTTTCTTTCTACCTTGGATAAGGAAACATGTCGAGGACGTAGAACTTGGGTTTGGAAGTATCGACGTCGTCTGGTGTCCGGAAAGTGCGGTTGTCTTCCCAGTAACGTTGCCACTTGGGCTCAATTTCGTGAAATGGATAGACCCTTTTCGCCGTTTCCGTCACCGGGGTTTCGTCTTTCAGGTTGCACTGAGTCTTCGTCTTCGCCGAGCTCCTGACTCTGGGGTGATGAGAGCGACGCCATTGGAATGGGAGACTGGGAAAGGGATGCTTTGGAGAGACTTTAGGACGAATATGAAGGAAACAGTGAGATACCAGAAATGGGTCTGAACGAAATTGGAGTATTTGATGAGAGCTCATCATTGCCTGTCTCTGTGGCTTTTCTTGTGCCGGAGACGAATGGATAATTTAGATGTGTGTTCTATATGGACCTCCCTTTGAAACCATTGTTACTGGAACGACGACGTTTCTGTGTGTTTTTCAGTCTACGACTACGTATTGGGTATTCTTTTTTTTTTTTTTTTTTTGACCCAACTTCAACTTTCATTAACCAAAGAGTGTTACAATAAGATTACACCTCACACAAGATTCAACCACAAGACAATGGAGTAATCTAGTATCACCTAGGAACACTTCTATGGATCCTACGCTACCCAATCGAGACTCCATTGCACTCTTGCAACCACATGGGACGAATCCACACTACGACTCAGTATGAACCGCCCCTTAAACCACCTACATTCTACCACTAAACAAAAAAACAAAGATACAAAACTATTTCAAGGTCAATCGAGAACGAAACACAAGAGAAAGTTAAATAAGCTCAGGGTAGTTGATGCCTTATGATTTGAGTGCAGCATATGACCAACGACCACAACACTAAGAAGTGCATCTTCCTCTGTGTAGGCTCCAACTATCCTGAAACTAAGGCTCTGTATCTTTGCAAAGTCGGGTTGAGATTTTGGCAACAACGACAGTTCAGTTCATCATCAAGAGGAGACAAAGGAAACTACCGGTAGGATCCGGCATGCGGATGTTTCACGTTGAAACATGAAGCCACAGAGATTTAAAACTCCTTTGTTGACCAATCGATGAAGCTTAAACCTCTTCATGTTCTGTCTCCGAGAACCGGAGAAGCAGCTGCTCTTGAGAAAACCTTCATGCCATTGACGAAACTTCCTATGTCCACAAAGAAGCGCCATTCTTCCCTCCTCCGAGTTGGCCATCAACGACCCTCTGCGACTGAAGGAATCACAGCCACGCGCCACGCCTGAGCCAATCCAGCTGACACACGCCAGCCTTATGAGCTCCGGTACCGCCGTTAAGAGAAAGGCTCTCAACATTCACTTGTCGGGGAATGAGACCAGAGTTTTCCACATGCCGAAAGCTCTCCAGACCTCCAAACCACGCGCCCTCACCTTTCTTCTCCAAGATGTCTGTCTTCAGATCTACGAGAGAGGGGAACACAAGCACAGCCACGCACCTCCATCTCTATGTTGTAATCCGACGAGTCAAGCGTGAGAAAACGACCGTCAACGACCACTAACAAACCCTAAAAGCCGACCCATCTTGGAGGTTCTTCTTCTTCCTGCTCGCCGCCGTTCCAGAGATCCGTCTTCCTCCCTCTACCTCAGCACCGCCGCCGTATTGGGTATTCTTTTAGTTGTTTGTTGGTCTAACGGTTATTTTTTTTTTTTTTTGGTCTATGAAGAGTTATTTTCTAGTTTGGGTTTAACATATAAGCAACTCGGCTCATATCATATGAATTAAAGGCCTATACTGAAGAAAAGAAACAAACACTTCGAAATCTTCGTCTTGCTTTTTACATGGGAGACGTTCCATATTCGTAAATCGTAAGTTCGTAACTAAAACAAGTTACGAGGTAAGAATTTATTGTGTTTTAGGTTCCTTGACGCTCTCTCTCTATAGTTGTACCTATACATCAAATGAATTTTCAGATTCACGAGAAACTGGGAATCTCAACAGCCCGTCACATTACTTGTTGTCTCCGAATTTAGCCTCTATAAATAGTCCCCTCGATACATTAGTTTTGATCCATCAGTCTACAAACTTATTAACATCAGTTTCAAGAAGAAAAAGAAGAAAGAATGTGGTGGATGCAAGCTTTCAGGTTCATTGGCCTTGTTGCTAATGTTGTCACCGCTGTAGTAGGATTGGTTATGATCTTCCTCTAGTCTATCTTATTTCAACGATGTAGAACAATATTATCTCTACTATTAAATAAAGTTCTACTTCTCTGCTGAGTTGCTGATTGTTTTCTTTAAGATATTAACGAGGTAGACCCATATTACCTCTATTATTCAAGATCAGTATCTTGTCTTGCAATAAGTCTTTCTTCAAGTCTTTATATGTTTGCTAATTGCTGTACAATGAAAACAAAAGAAGCCAAAAGCCCATCTCTGCTTCTCGCCTTCTCCCTCGATCGCTTCTATAACACAAGGCCTTTGCTCTTAATTCTCTAAAACTTAAATCATATTTCGTATATTGTTACTACTGAAATAGAACAATTCAGAGGCCACTCTTTAGGTTCTGATAGATGCTTCTCAGTCGAGCAATTTCATCATCATAAAATAAGAGAAATATCACTAAACAAACTCTAAAGTCAGACAGTGAGTGAGCAATTCAACTAACACAATAATCCTAAATCTAAACCAACAAAAAGTAAAGATGCTAATGATTCAAATCAATTTACTATCATTCCATATATAAAATTAAGATTCAATATAAATATTAGACAATGATACAACACAACCTATTAAGAAGCCGAATTTAGAGGTGAACTGGTTAGATTTAACTTTGAAATAAGCTTGGTTATATTGACATAAACCAGACCATAAATACATATAACTTGTAATGAATAACAAGAATCATTTTCGTTGTTCTCATCTTCTTCGATCGTATCTTCTGTCACAACTGTTTTTCTAGTGTATAGAAAATAAATATTTTTTTTGTTGCTGTATAATTTTTAATACAGCATTCGTCAAATGAACCGGAGCAACATAAATACTTTTTTTTAGCAAAAAAAAAACTTAAATACATTAATACACATGAGTCCGGATAAATTTGGGGTTCACATAAGAAATAAGAATAGCTAGGCTCATTTAATTAGGCTTATAATGGGAAGAGAAAAACAAACACTATATATAAACTCTTCATCTTGCTTTTTCGTTGGGAAGGTTCATATTTAAAACTAAACAAGTTACGATGTAAGAATTAAATGTGGTTTTTACATCCATTGAATAAATTTTAAACTATCGAGAAACTGGGAATTTCAACAGACCATCACATTACTTCTTAATTTAGGGTTTAGCATCTATATATAGCCTCGTTATATACTTCTTTAATTTATTAACTTTCTAAAACTTTATAAATCGTAGTTTCAAGAATAAGAAGAACAAGGAAGGATGTGGTGGACCGTGGATGAAAGTTCTCAGCTTCATTAGCCATGCTGCTACTATTGTTTCTGCTGTAGTAGCAATACTTGCGATGTTTTCTCTTTAGTATTTCAATTTCTCAATGATGTAGAACAATATTATCTCTTTTATTGAATAAGTTCTACACCTCTACGAGTTGTTTTGTTGTTTCCCTTAAGATATCAACGAGGTACAATCATATTACCTTATTATTTAAGTGAGATCCACATCTTGTTTTACAATATGGTTTTTAAGTCATATATTTGCTGTGATACATCAAAAAACAAAAGCAAAGGCTTTGTCTCTGCTTCCCTCTAGTTCTTAGCAAAATGAACTCTACGATTACCAGATTTGCTTTAAGATCTCAAAAGGTTCCTTTTGTTTCGTATATATATACGAGTGTAGTAGCTAGTGTAGGCACTTTTGGCTTCTCATCGGCTACAGGGAAGAGATTAAATTTGAACAAGTTTTGCTTTATGCTTCTCATTCTAGCAATGAATATGAGTTCGCTTTAATCCGATATTAAAGAATAATAACATGACTAAACCAAGTCGAAGGTCGGAAAAGAGTGATCAATACTATCATAGGCTACCAAGTATGATTTTAGATTTCAAAGATTCAGACCAACTTGTACGATATGATATTACGCAGCCCGCCGAGTCCGTTTGAGTAAAGCTTTGTAGTCGCAAATGTACTCGCAACATGAGACTTTTTGAGACCATAACATGTTTGGCATGCTACACAACAAACCGAATTACAACTACAAGAGTTAATTTCATCGTTCTCATCTTCTTCGATCACGTCACCGGAGCAAATCCATTAAAAAAAAAAAAATTGATTCCGTAACCATATATATACTAGGTGACTGGCCCGCACCCTGTGCGGGTATATAAAGATTCAAATTATGGACTTAATAATACAGAGTTTTAGAAGTAATAGATTTTATATCATAAAACCACCGTCTTTGAGGTAAAGCATCATGCACAGAAAAATGTTGGTACACAATATTTTACATGGAGGAGATGGAACAAAGCAACACCAGTATCAATAGGTAGTTATTGTGTGTATTTATAACTGCAACATCACAAAAAAATTGTGTGTTGAAGATTGAATTTTATTTTTCAAATCTGAAATTAATAGTGTGTAGTTTTATAAGTAACATATTTTCTATTATCACTAATTAGAATTGTATTGTATATGTGTTGTAATTCTTTATTTTAGGTGAAAAATATTATTATGCATAAATTTTTCGTAAAATGTATGTAGACAGATTAAAAAAAATGTTACACATATCTCTCTCTCTCTCTCTCTCTCTCTCTCTCTCTCTCTCTCTCTCTCTCTCTCTTTATTCTGATTTTGGGACAACGGACTTTAATTAGGTCATTAAAGATTAGTACATTTGATACATCAATTCACTTTATGTTTCAGTGATCTAATAAAACTTATAAGACAATACTATGAAAAAGAAGATGTAATAAAACTGAAGAGCTTATACGACAATAATGAGAAAATGCTTTTATTATTAATTTATAACATTACAATAACGCTAATTCCACAAAAGTAAAATAAAAAATTCAATTAATAGAAATTCTAACAAAAGCCACAGCTTAACCAATAGAAGAGTATACTATTGATAACACGTTCAAAACTTAAACAACGTCAATGAGCTTCCGTTCAAAAGCATGATTGATTCAATCTGCTACAGGTCTGAAAGAACATGTAAAAAATTATATTTACCCAAACACAATTTCTAATGACGTTTTCTTTTGATAAAAACATGAGTTTACTTGGTTTATCCGTATTTTTTCTTTGGTTGCATAATATATCTTGTAATAGTTTTTTCCAAGTAGCATTCCAAACATTTTCTGGATTTGTGATATGATATATGGTGTTTTTAGCATATTCTAACAATGTTTTCTAAGTGTTTTTGAGTCTTTATCGAGTCTCTTTAGTCCTTTTTAAGTCATTATAGGTATGGAGTTGCTTTGGATGGAAGATGGACCAGTTGGAGAAAAAGAGTGCAATTTGGAAATTTTCACGCGGAACAGTCTCGCGGAACAGCTGTTCCTGCGGCTAGCGATTTTTAAGGAAATACAACATATTTCGGGATTTTCCCTAATTCTCCTATTTTTCTCTCCCAGCCGCCAGCAGCCTCCATATATCTTCTTTTTCTATTTTCTACATTATACTACGCTACTTTTTACCAGAGAAACAACTCTAGAGCTTTTGGATTATTGTGATTTTGCTACTTTGTAAAGGGAGAAGACTTTCTCTCTCGATTTAGAGAAGAACCCTCTGAACCCTATCTTATTTATCTATTGATTCAGCAATGTTTTCTTCATCTATTATCTCTGTGTTTTCTCTGTTCATGGCTGAGTAGTCAGCTTGCTTAGTCTAGGGTGTTAGGGTATTTAGATCCATGAGCTAAATACAAATAAGGTTCATTATTTGATTGTCTCCATTCATTGTTGAACTTATTGCCTGCATTAAACTAGCTACTTAGTGCCTGATCCTAGGTTTAATCTAATCATCAAAAGTGTTTTAGGTTGCTAGAAATAACTTGAATGGGCAGTTCGTCCCTAACCAGCGAAAGTAGATGTTAGGGCGTGCTGTGAACTTATCGAATCTGATCTTAATGTTTGCATTCATGTTTTAGTCCAAACGAGAGTTTAGGTATTAAGGCTGATTGTTAAAAGGGGAGATACCACGAGAGTGGGTCAATCTTTATTTGTCTTTTGAGTTCTAGACTTGTGCTTAATAAAACCTTGAATAGATGTTTGGCTCATGATCGTTTGATACCCAATCCTTCACCCTAGGCTAGCATTCTCTTTAATCTGAAACCTAAATCAATTTGTGTTACTTGCTTGTTTTATTTTCTTAATTTAAAAACCCCATATTGTTTTAGCTTAATATTGATCCTATAATAATAAAGTGTAAAATTTGGTCTCTGTGGATTCGATCCTCAAGTACTACATCGAACCTCTTATTTGAGAGAGTAGCTTGAAGGTTAATTTGAGCATATCATGATACTATGTGTTAGTAATAGGA
This sequence comes from Eruca vesicaria subsp. sativa, assembly GCA_932364175.1. Lineage (NCBI taxonomy): Eukaryota > Viridiplantae > Streptophyta > Magnoliopsida > Brassicales > Brassicaceae > Eruca > Eruca vesicaria. The sequence goes on along the minus strand of CAKOAT010288155.1, from coordinate 18,412 downwards.
CACAAAACAGCTTGCGTAGATCCTTTGTTGATGCCCAATAACATGCTTCTTTAATAACTTCAATATTTTCTTCATCATAGTCCTTACAGATAACAGAAGAAGTTATTTTTTTCTAAAAAAAACATCATTATATTAAGCTTTGAAGAAAATAAGCAACTTAAAATGTAAACCATAAGAAAATGTAAGATATATATAACAGTGTTGATATAGTTGCACGATAAGTTAGTATCAAATAGTATATTCATATTATTGATTATATTCTTTTTATTGCTATATAGATGTTCTGAATTTAATGTGTTAACATAAATCATTCTTAATTATTACCAATCAATCTTGTGAATTAAATTTATACAATACTCCCTCTGTTTTTAAAAATATATGTTTTAGAATTTTCACATATATTAAGAAAACTTATTAAATTTTGATTGTAAATACATTGTTTCTTATGAATAAAATTTTTCCATAGCTTTTAGCCAATATAAATTCAATAAACACCATAATTGTTTTGAAACTTAAAAATTTTTTATTAAATCATACATTGAAAACGTAAAAAATCAATCTTTCTGAAATTTGTTTTTTTTCCAGAACATCAATCATTTAGGAACGGAGGGAGTATATGTTACGTGATGTTGTAATCATCATTAATTGGTAATCATTAATGTGATAAATGGGGACATATTGAGATCTGAAAAAAATAATCTAATAAAAATATAACTAAAAAAACAATAGCGAATACATTGACTAAATAATAACATGTCATTATAACAAAAATTAGATAATTTCATCTCTTCCAACAGATTATTACTAAAACATGAGTGTTATTACAATGCAATTATTTTAAAAAAAATCATGAGCACAAGAAAAGACTCAATGTGTTTTTCTTTGAAATAAATAATAATGAATATCGCGGATAGTGACAAAAGACTAAATCTGTTGTTCCTGGAAAATATTCACAAATAAATATTTTTCAAAAAATTCGAGATCACTCGCCCTTGATTTTTTTGTGTGAATGTTTTTTGTTGACAGAGTGTTTATCCTCCAAGGTTACTGTCATGATCTTCTTGGTTTTTTTTCTTTTAGACAAATGAGTTCCTGAAAAATCACCACCAAAGGAAATATCACCTAAGGACTGCAACATCATGACCTGCAAGAGAAATAATTCATCTCATTAGTATGTTATTGTAACTATAAAATCTAAACAATTATAAAGTGTAATACCGATTTAGGAGGCAAAGCAGAAAATATTACATTTTTATAATAAATATTTAAACTGAATAAAGAAAGTTATTAGATCTACAATATCATAAGCTGATTTGAATTAAATATTAGTCTTTTTGTGCAAGTTATATTAGTTTAAAATAGACATGAAGCAAGTTAAGGAAATATATTAAAAATTTGGAAAAAAAATTCATAATAAGCCATGAAGCAATTTAAAGAAAGATATTAAAAATTGACTGTCATAAATTTGCAAGAATTGACATATCATTTAAGACAAGTAATTGATGGCAAAATAAGGTAATCAACATATCAACTTGCGCAAGTAATTGATAACAAAATAAGGCAAGTTATTAATAAACGGATTAACTAATTAAAAGCTTTTACCAACAAGGTATATCTTTCCTAATACCATAATATGAGTATAAAATTAAAGAATAATAAATAGTTTTGATATTGATCTATTGTAAATCTATAGAACTATATAACACAATCCCATAGAAACCTGCAAAGAAAATGTGATAAATTTTTTAAATATAACCCATAAGTAATATAAAGTAAGAACAGTTATGAATTAAAAATATCCCATAGAAACCTGCAAAAAATTGTCAAATTTTGTTAGCAACTGTACAATATAAAATAATTTAATAGATTTCTAAATTTTATTGAGACGAAAATAATATTAAATTTGCATATTGCTATTGAAACAAACTGAAAAATATTTTGTAGTTAACTACAACTGGCCTTTCGTCTGTGTTATTTATCTGTTAATTTAAAAAACAAACAAATGTAAGAATTTATAAATTTAAATTTTTTTATCGAATAAAAATAGACTAATAAGTTAGTATTGACATCCCTTAGGTGTCTCCTTTATATATACTATGCCTTCCATTTTTCTTATGTTATTAGGGAGATATTTTCATAACAAATGATGTTTAGGAATATAATTTCATAATAAATAATGAAACAGTTCAAAGAAAGATATTAAAGTTATATTCTCAATTAATGATTTACAATTAATATGTTATAAACTTGTGCAATTAAATCATATTCAAAATAAGGTAAGTTTTTAAAAACGAATTAATAAATTAGAAACATTAAGGTAAATTGCATTAAAACAATGTAATAAATATGATTTGAAGTTGCACAAGTAATATGTGTTCAAAATAAGTTTATAAAGACGAATTAACAAATTAGAAACATTAAGGTAAATTGCATTAAAACAATGCAATAAATATAATTTGAAGTTGCACAAGTAATATGTGTTCAAAATAAGTTTATAAAGACGAATTAACAAATTAGAAACATTAAGGTAAATTGCATTAAAACAATGCAATAAATATAATTTGAAGTTGCACAAGTAATATGTGTTCAAAATAAGGTAGGTTATTAATAAACTAAAAACATTAAGGTAAATTACATTTAAACTACATATATTTAAATATTAAATGATATATAATAAGGAAAGAATAAATATAAAAATTAGTTGATATAACTTTTTGATTAATAAATATTACTATCTATATATATTTAATTTTAATTAAAAGATCATATAATTGCAAACCAAAAAATATATATCAATTTTAATTAAAAAGATCATAAAACAAAATCACAATCAACAAACCAAAGGAATATATATGTATATATAAGCTTATAATTCTAAACAATAATATAAATCTACTAATAAAAAAAAAAGTATTGGCAGCACAAAAAGATGCTATTGAAATGATATAGCCGAGAGATGTAATCAAATAGAGTAAATTTTTTTACCAGATTGAGGAACAAAGATGTTATCAAAATGATATATCAAAGAGGTGTACAATCAAATCATACATAGCTTCAGTGGAGAAATCGTCATAATAGGATATCTGCATATAAACCAAAAAGAAAAATCAGCTCTCATGAAATATAAAAGCTTAATGTTCTAAAATAATAAGAAGAAAAAAAAAAGTTCAGAACATTACTAACATAAAAAGTTCAGAATACAAAGTTCAATGATTTCATTTCTTCTACTGTGAATGTCTTATTTATAGTAAATTGATGGACGTTTATCAATGATTTAGCTTGCATGATAAGCTAAGAAGTAACATATTCTCTTATAAATTCTCAATAAATCTTATACTTTTAAGGTAATATTATTTTTGGAATATCTTATTGATAAAGATAAAGGAGAACATCTCGTGAATAGATTGCACCAGAATTTTGGTTTAAGTTTTAAATGCATGATTTTAGGAGAGAAAATATCTTATCAATTAATTTTGTTTTAAATGCATGATTTTAAAAGTGAAAATATCTTCTCAATTAATTTTGTTTCTATGACATCTAAAATATTTAATGAGTATTTAATGAATTAAACAGAGAAAGGATCGCAAAAGGATGTTCTTTGAATCAAGAAAACACAAAAGGTAAGTATTTAAATGGATTTCCTTTTTAGTAGTGTCGATGGTAAAAATAAATCAAAAAATAAATTCTAAAAAATCAACCAATAGAATCGCTAGAATTCTTTTGAGAAAGGTTGTGTGAGTGTTGCCTCGCAAATGTACTTATCTTTTAATATACAGTTAAACCTCTATAAATTAATAATGTTGAGACTTTGAAATTTTATTAATTTATAGAGATATTAATTTACCAAAGTTTCCTTATTTAGAATTTTGATTTTAAGATATATTTATTCTAAAATAAGAAAAATATTTTGTTTTAGTGTATAGATATTTATTATCATTTTTGAAATTTGACATTTATATTAGATTTCTTATATTATTTGGTGTATATAATATTTATTTCATAAAATTTAAATATNAATATTTTGTTTTAGTGTATAGATATTTATTATCATTTTTGAAATTTGACATTTATATTAGATTTCTTATATTATTTGGTGTATATAATATTTATTTCATAAAATTTAAATATGATTTTAGATATAATATTACTAAATCTCATCTACAATATATTAAATGTCAAGAAAATATAAAGATAATTCCATTGTAAATATAAAAAAAACAATATACTAATAGGTTTACACTTATATAAATATGTATAAATATAAATTATTAATTTATAATTTTAATGGGACCATATATTTACATAGAACTTTCTAAAAAATTATTATCTTATTATTTTATCGATTTGTGTCAAATTTTGAACCGGCCCAAGTTGGGACCGACAAAATTTATTAATTTAGAGAGATTATTAATTTATCGAGTATTAATTTATAGAGGTTCTACTGTATAGAGGGATCCTTCAATTCTTAAATAGCTTTTATGTAGTATTTTTAAAATTTGTTATATATTTTAGAAAAATATATTCTCTGTTTGCGACCTGCGATAATATCTAAATATTTTAAATATGAATGTGGTAATTTATTAGTAAACATATATTATTTAGTAATACATAAATTCTGAAATAGCCTTTATGTAGTATTTAGTGAATTTTTAACATAATTTAATATAATATGTATGTGTGTTTTTCTAACAATAATTATATAAAGGATAAGAAATTATTACTAATTTTTAACATATTTTAGTATAAAATAAAATGTATGTGTGTGTTTTTCTTACCAGGATAAGAAATCACATAAAATTTAGATTTATGAAAATATATTATTGCAGGTTGGAAACCAAAATTATATATTATACTAAATTTATATATATATATATATATATATATGTATATATATATGTATATGTACTAATGTTCTAAGGAGTTAGTATATTTAATTTATAATAATGTTCTAAAGAGTTAAATATATATATATATATGTATGTATCGTTGAGAGTGTTTGGAAGCCTAGATTAAGTGGTTCTAGGTTAACTCTTTCCTGTCGATTTTAAAATAAATCAAAAAGAAATTAGCAAAAAGGAACCAATAGAATTAAGAGAATTAATTCAAGAGTGTCTTCTATTAGTGTCATGTAAGCAGAAATCACTAAAGTGAATTCTCTTTTAATGTATAGGGGATGTATCTTGTGGGTGTTTATAATTTTATAGATTATACAATGAAAGGGAATAAATTGGGTATGATTAACACTGAAAGCTTACTATTCCAAACTTGGAACAAAAAAAGTTAATTTCACAAAGATAAGGAAAAAACAGAAAATAAGGAAAAACAGAAAATAATTAGCTAATTTTCTTTTTTTTTCCAGCTGGTAAAATAATTGTGATATATGGAAATAACTATAGAAGATAATGACACAGAATATACAATAATATTTTGTTACATCGTAAGGTCTCTCCTGTATATATATGTACTTTTGAATTAATGTAACTTGTTCTTCTCATACCTACAAAAAAAAAACCTAATTAAGGTTTCATACTACTTTCTCTTGCTCCACCTAGGTGATCTTTCTCCAACGTTCACATCCCTCATATCGACACCATGGCCGCCACAGAAGGACAACAAGTCATGGCTCTCATCAGCAAACGTCTCCGTACTCACCGCAAGAAATACAACCGAATCATCGACATGGAAGAATCAGTTTCCCAAGGGAAAACCCTCAACAAGGAGCAACAAGAAACCATCCGCTCTAAGCCAATCGTCACTGCCCTTATCCAAGAGCTTGAAAAACTCCGCCCTCCTTCCGCGGCCGTTTCTGAAGAGATCAGCCTCCCTGCTAAGAAAAATAAAAAACAAAAGGTATTCACTTAGTTTTCTGTAAGGGTTTTAGCCACATAGTAACCATAATAAAACCTAAACTTAATATTTCTTCTTCATAGGCACGTAAGGAGATCTCTGAAGAGAAAGACATAACGGAGAAAGACACGGAGAAGACGGACATGGAGGATTGCAAGGTCGCTGATGAGGTTTCCCAAGACAATATATCTCCTTGTAGTGAAAGCTCACAAGGTGATACACCGTCGCCACCTTCTACAAGTACGGGGAAGCCACGACGTAAAAGGAAGTCGAAGAAACCTCAGACCACGAAGTGATTGTGTTTCCAACTTCTGTCCTTAGAGGAAGTCTAAAGAAAGACTAGTAGTAACTGGATTTGCTTTGGTCACAAGTTTCCTTTAGTTTTCTTTCACAAGGGTGACTATTTGCGTTGACTTTGTTTCTGCTATTTTTTGGTTCGTTTATATCCGCCACGTGGAGTTTCTTATTTTTCTAACTATATATTCTACAATACAAAACGATATTTTCTTAAAAAAAACCCCTCGAAGTTTTAATTGTACAACATGAGAAACACATCATCCTCTTAAGCAAACAAACCTATTTCAAGCAATTACCAAACGTTTCTCTATGTACATATAAAAGTAGGCTTATATGTACTACATAACACATGTGAAATTTCTTTCATACATTTTTATGATGTTTATATAGTCCTGACTAGACTTCTTTACCGTTAAACACGGCCAAAGACGGAGAAGACTCGCCACTGATCCTGCTTGGAGCAGGAGTGTTCCTCCTCGACTGGCGCTTCGTTGGCACTATGATGACTTCTCCCTCCAACTTTCCAAGCACACTGTCATCATCATCATGATCACCACCTTTGAAAACAGGATGAATATAAGCTTCTTGCAGGTATCCTTTCAAGTTCAGGTTCGGCTCTTTTGCTCTTTCCAACGTATCTTTCATCATAGCTTCCTGTAAGAAGAAATTTTACAAAAAAAGTGAACAAAAACCGAACCAGACCGTAGTAGATATGTTACAAGAACCTGACCTGCAGGGGGTAACGGACAAAGGCAGGCTCATAACGGCCTTTACAAAAGCGGTGGAAACCGATGGTGATCACTGGAAGAGCGATGATAAACGGTGCAGCTAAAGCAGCACGCTTTGTAACCAACAAACCCATCAGAAGCAACTGAGATATGATCAATGCCGTTATAATACGTCCATGAACATCTGGCCAAAACGCAGCAGCGCTCTCATACTCTTGATTATACACATTTATGATCTGATTAACAAGAATAAAATGATGTTACAAAGTCTCTTTAAAAATCAACAGAAGAGAAAGAAACTAAACTACTTGTTTTACCTGATGACGGTACACAACGTAAGCAAGTGCAAAGAAGACTAAGATAAAAGGAAGAAGCATTGGTGTGACAGGAGCGTAGACAAGACCGAGAAGGAAGTAAAGCTGTATCTGCGGCTCTCCTGTGTTGAAACCAATGCTTCCAGGGTCCATTGCTTCCTCTCTGTCTTTCTCTGTTTTCACCAAGAAAGCGTTTTTGAGATGGTATATAATGAGAGGTTTCAACATGAGAATCTCTCCTGCAATTCCTGCCCACCCATCAACCATTATATATGTGATAAAGAAGGTTGCTTTCATTGGTATCGCCACACCAATGGTTTGAGGAATCCTGCATTGAATTGAGAAAGAAAGAGAGTCTTTAGAGAAGAAGAAGCACAAGAAGAAAGAATGAAACTTCATCAAGAGAGATGCGTACTGATTTGGTGACTGGTTGAGGAAAGAGTTGAGCTGCTCAAACGCAGCTCCAGCGATAACATTTGCAAGAAAGACGTTCACTAAGTTGAATATGTAATATCTAGACGCTGATCGTCTTTCCAACAATGAAATCGCTGTAAAGCCTTCAAACTTAGACATGGTCATCAGAATGGATGGCAGAAAGATGAGGAAAAGCTTCAGCACAAGACCAGATAGCAAACCTGTTATCAACGATTTAATGAAGCCACTGCAAAGACAAACAAATGTCATGTAAGAACGAGAACAATTGTCTGGAGAGAGAGAGAAAAAAAAAGAGAGAACTCACTGTTCGATGATGACTTTCAAGAAGGGTGCAACTTTCTCAATTCCCTCAATAGTAGCAAGAGATTGCACAAATGCAATAGGGATGATGAAGAAGAAAGTGAGGAAGAAGAAGGCTACACTCATAGCCAATCTTCTTATAGTCAAAGAAACATATGGCACTGCAAGGTTTGGCCAAAACACATCACGTGGCTCTGGGGCCCATTCAGTTAACCATTCGGTTGGGTTTCGGGTCTGTGTGGTCTGAGCGCAGACAGCAGCAGCCCAACGGGTCTTGAAAGAGACAAAAGATGCTGGCATGATTGACTTTTGATCCTTCACTACATTCTCCCTTTCTTCAGCAATCTATAAACAAACAATGAAGATAGAGGAATAATGTGGAAAACAAATGGTAAACCAGAAAAGCTTATACCTCTTTTGATGTTTTATCAACTTCAGCCATGTAATGTTCAATTGCGTCAACTTTTTGTCCACACAAGCCAAGGCAGCCAAGCTGTGTTTGTTAAAAAGAGAAGCGAGAAAAAGACGTTATTACATAACAAGACATCCTAGTTATCAAGTTTTGGCACAATTTAAGTACCTTCACCATAGGTCTAATCTGAGAGTTGTTTCTAGAGTATTTGAGTTGATAGTAGTCTAGCCAGTTCTGCAACTTCTTCCTTTGATCAACCAAATCAGCTAGCTTGTTTGCATTGCATACCACCTTAATATTGATTCCAGAAGTTAATTAAAGAAACAATATAAATAGTTTAGCTACCACAATATAATTAATTAAAGAAACTTTTTACCTGATGTGTGAGGTAGTGTTCAGGGTGATTGACTAGGAAAAAATGCTCCACAAGCTCACTTACGGTTTCATCTGGGTCCGGAGGAACATTCCTAACAAGAACCTGTCAAAATAAAACATGACATATTAACACACAAGACAATCAGTGTTCTGTGTTGTAAGCTTAAGAGATGAATCTGACAGTGAACTGGTCAGGTCGACGAGCTTCCGAGGCCAGAAACTGAAGCCTCATGTTAGCAATTATCTCATACTCCTTCATAAGCATGTAACAAGTCCAGATTGTGAAGGCGTAAGCCATTACAATATGAGTGGCAAACCTGGAAACAATATTTTTACTTAATCCAACATTTTAAATCATAGAAAAGGGATTTTGAGAACTTTGTTTGTAACAAACCTTTTTGAAAACTGTGGGATATTTGAAACAGACAGTTTGTCAATATCACTTGCAGTTACATTCTTTAACTGCTTAGCCAACTCCAACGTGTTGTTCGTCCAATGGACCGGTACAAGAACTGCCCAGGCAAGTATTGCTATTGGAGCAAAAATCTTAAGCCTACAATTAATGTAACCAAGAAAAACAACTTATTAACTGAGACATGCTTCAACTTCATTGTCTGCCTCTTCCTGATGACACAATGAGCCTAAAACATATCAATTCCTAAGGACACACTATACTATATAGTCTTATGAGACTTTTATTAAACTTTTCAGTGATCAGAAAACACAGTGCCCCTCATTAGCCAATTGGTGTTTTGACTCAACTTTGAAAATAATTTGTTTTTAAAAAGCTTGTATCTTTCTTTACCCCAGCAAGTAGATACGGAGGTAAACAACAGAGTCTAGACCAGCATGATCAATCAGCTCACGCTCAGGCATCTTAAGAGCTTCAGGCATCCAATGCAAGAACTTGAGGTATGCTCTCAAGTCCAGATTCAAAAACCCTCCACTTGCAGGGCTACTTCTTAACCCCTTGAGGTACCATTTAGAGAAGTAGACTCTGTCGTTGAATGGCTGAAGCCTCAGAACAGCAAAGATTATGAAGAAAATGAGTGCAGTGAGGATGTTTATCCCTGCTGCTACACCGATATCTTTAAGTGTTGCCATGATTTGTTACTTTTGCTGCTCCAAATCTCAGAATTTAACCTGTAATACACAATAAAGATTTGTTACTATTTCAAAATTCAATAAAAATGGAAGCTTAGAAGTACAAGTCAAGGTTATAAACAAGGAAGCAAATCAAAGATTAGAGACTGTACTATAAGCAACATAAGATTCCCCAAATTGGAAAGTATTATACAAAACATTAAAGGAGAAAAACAATTAAAGACTTTTGAGAACAACCCACTTTTTACTACAAAACATTACAAGAGAAAAAAAAAACAGATTTTAAGACGTGTGTGAACAAACCCAGTTTTGGTTACTGATGAAAAGATTGAACTTTACACGAGATCTCAAGTGAAAACCCATAAACGAACCAAATCAAAGCTTTACACAAACGTACTCCACAGAGGTTTTAATAGATTAAAATAATAAGGAAAGGGAGAGTGAGAGAGTAACCTAGAGATGGGGAGTGAGGAGAGGTAGTGAATGGATTGACTCGAGATTCATAAGAAGTTAAAGCACTGATGAAGTAACACGCAAGCCACGCGGAAAAGAGAGAGAGACAAGGAAGAAGAAAACAGATTATTATCGATGAATCTAAATTATTGTTGTTTTCTGGATTTCGAGATATTTTCTTATTACTGTTTTGTTTGATTTGTCAGTGGTAAAGAAGATAGATTCTGACAGAGATTGAGCAAATTGTAGTAAAGTTTCTGTCGGCAGTCAGAACTGTAACGACCAAGAAGACGAGAAGATTTTTCTTTTTTTTTGTTAGTCATAAAAATAAGGCAGGAAAAAAACTAAACTTTTAATTCATTTTTACAGTTTTTTTTCTCAACATTTTTGTAACTTAAAAAAATAACCGAATCTATTAAAAACACATACTTAACTCTCAGGTGGCTTCACAATTTCACATATTTTCATGGATCTGTTGGTTCATTTGGGAGGCGAGGAACAACAAACTCTTCAATGGGAAAATCGTTTCTCCGATGGATACCCAGAGCCGGTTTTGAGGGCACACCCATGAAACTTTTGCATGGGGTCCATGATTTTTCTCAAATATTTAGGGCCTATTTTTTTCCCATTATTGTTTAATGTATCAATGTATAAATGTTGCCCAACTTAAAATGTGGTGGGACCTCATGTAAAATGCAGGCACAATTACATCATATATATCATTTTATATTAGTTAATATGATAATAAACTAAAAAGGAAAATAACTGATTAGGCAATAGAATTACTTTCTTAGATTAAATTATATTTTCTTCACCATACAATTGTCTTTCATGCCTCTCTTATAGTTCTCTTATAGGTACGATAGACTAAGAACTTTATTTTAATCTTTACACCGGAAAGATTAAATAGTTTAACTAGTTGACTGAAAAATTATGATCAAAAACCTTGATTATTAAAATTTGATGGATGATTTTGCAGAAAAAGTTATGTTTAAGAGTTGATAAACATTTACTCCTTTCGTTTCATATTAGGTATTGTTGTATATAATTTTTTCGTTACAAAATAAGTGTCGTTTTCGGTTTTCAATGAAAAATTTATTAATTTTATTATGTAATTTGTTTTTCTATTGGTTAAAATGTGGTTGGTGTATAGGTAATTGTGTTTTTATATAGGAAATATGTAAAATTAATTGTTTTCTTAATCCGTGTGCACAACTCTAGAACAACACTTATAATAAAACAGAGGGAATATTAGTTTTGGAGATATTGTAATTTTCATTATATATTTGAATTTTTATGAATTAAGATTCATATATTATTTATGGGCCTTATTTTTAATTTCGTATTGGACCCCATAAATCTCAGGACCAGCACTGTGAATACCCTCCGACATGCGTCTCTTAAGGCAGAATGCTGGAGGAAGGCAAATGACAGAGAGGAAGACGATGAGGTACATGTTGTGCCTCTGTATGCAGAAGCCGCTATAGAGGGCCCTGGGCTCCCCGAACCCCCCGAACCCCTTCATGTCAAATTGATGCTTCATGGATTGATTATGGCAGCGTAAGTGGCTTAAGGTGGAGCTTAAAGGATCAAATGGGTTCGGAGTGGTTTGGATTACAAACATGTCATAGGAGCCGTTCAGCCCTACATGCTGAGATGGAAGGGTTACTATGGGCAGCTGCATGTCTGAGAGACCTGCGGATTTCTTCGGTTCGGTTCGAAACAGACTGCTCGGATCTCGTGGATATAAGCATAAACCCGGAGAACTGGCCAGCCTTTACTACAGAGATCGAGATACTGCAGAGACTACATGAGGGCTTCGAGGATGTGCGATTATCTCATATTCCTCGAAGTCTGGACGATAGAGCAGATGCACTAGCCAAAGAAGCAAGGAGGAAAAGAGATGTGTTTTCCCATATAGATCAGACCAGGCCAGACGGAGGTGCTCTCAGGAGGATCGACTCGTCTGTCCACCACTTGATCTAAACTGAATGGGTGTGCGAACAAAAAAAAAACTCTCAGATAGAGGTATAACCTATGGATAGATCATTTTCTAGACATTTTAATAAGTCGAAAACAATAATCTATATCTGTGTGGTCAGTGAAATTTGAACCCGAATTTATCTTATTGAATTTCTTTTGTCGACATTTTCTTCAGTTTTATCTGAAGTTTTAATATTTCAGGACCGTTTGGATAGAAGTTACGTTAAATTACAACTGGCAGACCATTAGAAAAAAATATTACAACTGATATGGGAAGATAGAAACAAATGTTATCGGAAGATTTGTCTGTTTCTTCATCTAAGTTCCTCAGAGCTTGACACTGAGGCATACTGCATACCGACATGAGTTTCTTTTAACGTGGTCCTAGATTATATAAAATGATTGACAAGGAACATTTTTTTATCTATTTGTCGTGGATATAAGAATGTATAATAGTTTCAACATCCTCTTCATCTTCCATATCTTATTTTTTCTTTTAAACATTCCATATCATCTTTTTTTTTCACATAGTTTATTTAACATCTACTACATTTATAATTTCTACAATAATTTATCTTAAAAAATTCAACATCTTACCCATCATATCATTTTTAATTCATTTTTTATCTTTTACAATATAATCATTATATATTAAAAATATTTTTAATTGTAGTTAACTTAAAAACTAAAATAACATAATTTCTCTTTTTTAGTTATACACTTATTTTACTTTTCTAAAAAACAATACTAAAATTAATATTATTAAAGCAATTATAATCCATTTAGAAAAGTTTAAAATATTTAAATAGTTAATTATAATGAAAAATGATTTTTTTATCTAAATGAAATAAAAGTAAACTCTATTTATAAATCATAAAAAGTTATAAATTATATATATATTTTTTTAAAAAACTAAATTATAAAATAAATAAATTTGAATTATTGGTTGAAACGAAAAATCAGAAAAATATGTCCAAGAATTTCTTCTAATCCAATTGGCGAAGCTAACTCACACAAAAAAAGTTTCAACTGTTGAAAGTTTACAAGGCATGTTGATATCGTATATGTTTGTTTTAAAGTTCAACAACCTCATTGAAAGATGTTCAACAATTGAAAACAAATTTCAACATCCCTCTATTATTATAGGTGGTCTAACAAACAACATGTGGTTTTCTACATTTGATTATTAAGAAATATTCCTTTTGTTTGGTTGGGTGAAATTCTTTTTCCTTTTCTGTTTTGATATCTACTGATATTTCCTCCTTTCTCTTCTAACTTTCTCTTAAATTGTTCTGTCTCGAATACTTTAACGTATCAGCGTTATAAAAAAAAAAAAAAAAAGAAATACTCCTTTTGTTCTATATTAATTAACGTTCCAAAACTTTTCACACAGTTTTAAGAGACTAATACAATGTCTATTATAACTTATATGTACAACTAATTTATTCTTAACATTAGTACGACAGCTCATTGTTAAAGAATAAAAAATCACTTTCTGTTATTTTTATCTAAATTTCTATAAACGACAAATATATCATACAATTAATGATTATAAATAATACATATTTTATAACAATTTTGTATACTTTTTCTTTTTTTTTGTTTAATTTTATATTATTAAAAATAATTAAATAATAAAAAATAAGATTTTTTCTTATATGTTATATTTAGATTTTGTTTTTGTTTTGAAACGACTATAAATTATTAAAAAAGGTATAACTCCCACACTGAAAATTTTTGATCAATGGTTTAACTTTTTTTTTGTTCAAGTAAGATATAAATGATTATAAATCGTATGAATATGAAGTCTCATTAATATCAATGGTTTAACTTTTTTTTTGGCAAAAACATGCCCTCCGGTTTCACACCTACTTTTTGCAGATGATAGCATTTTCTTTTCTCAGGCGCAAAAGGATGAGTGTCTGACAATCATACGCATTCTAAAGGAATATGAAATGGTATCAGGGCAGCAAATTAATTTTAATAAATCATCAGTGCAGTTTGGTCATCGGATCACTGAATCAATTAGACAAGAACTCAGGGACACATTGGGGATACAAAATATAGGTGGAATGGGAACTTACCTAGGAATACCTGAGAGATTGGGAGGGCCAAAAACCCATGTCTTTAGTTTTGTCCAAGATCGACTACATAAACGGATTAATAGATGGAATCTAAAATTTTTTTCCAAAGGTGGGAAAGAGGTGATTATTAAGTCAGTGGTAACTGCACTTCCTAATCATATAATACCATGTTTTCGGATTCCGAAAACAATAATAAAGAAATTGAATAGTGCGGTTGCCCAATTTTGGTGGAGCCCCGAAACATCAACGCGTGGGATGCACTGGAAGTCGTGGGATAAACTATGTATTACTAAAGAGGATGGAGGATTGGGTTTTAAGGATTTGGATGATTTTAATACAGCCATGCTGGCAAAACAATTCTGGAGGCTAATCGAGAAACCTAATACACTATTCTCGCGAGTCTTCAAAGGATACTTTAGGCAAGTATCTCCCCTGGAACCACTACGATTATATTCACCCTCTTATAGGTGGCAAAGTTTGGTTTCTGCTAGATCTCTGGTTAGCAAAGGACTAATCAAAAGGGTGGGATCGGGATCTACCATCTCAGTATGGAATGATCCTTGGCTCTCATCCACTCGCGCGAGACCAGCAAGTAAAAATAATCATGATTTATACCCGGATCCACAGTAGATTCCCTCATTCACACACCTTCAAAGACTTGGAATATGGAAATGGTTAATATGCTAGTTGATCCAGAGGACGCGAAGATAATTACAAGCATTCCTCTGAGTAGGACTATAGCACCGGATCGAGAGGGATGGCATTTTACAAAGAGTGGGAGGTATACTGTAAAATCGGGATATCAGGTGGAACACGTATATCCGGGCGGTGGCTATCCGAGCCCGGAGTATGGACCATCGGTGGCTGCACTTAAGGCCTTTTGCTGGAAGGTACGATGCCCACCCAAGATGAAACACTTTTCATGGCAGTTACTTTCGGGTTGCATGGCAGTTAAGAAAAATCTGGAGTCCCGAGGAATAAGAGGAGATTTAAGATGTGATAGGTGTGGAGCTGACGAGGAGACAATTAATCATGTCTTTTTTGAATGCCCTCCGGCGATACAAGTATGGGCACTATCGTCTATTCCTACGAACCCATATTTGTTTCCAACACAATCCTTTTTTAGGAATCTGGATCACTTGTTCTGGTGGGTAACACCGGCCATGACAGATGACCAGTATGCGTGGATTTTATGGTATATTTGGAAGGCTAGAAATAACAAGGTTTTCTCAAATCTAAATATTGCCCCACTAGAAACTCTTAAGTTGGCAACGACGGAATCGACTTTGTGGGCGGAGGTCCAATGTGAACATATTCAAAATACACGGACGCTAGGATTAAGGGCAGAACCGGTATTACCCACTATCCCAGGCAGATGGTGTTTTACAGACGGGTCATGGAAAGATAAAGCTAATTTTTCAGGACAAGGCTGGGTAAGTACACTGGAGGGTTTTTGATAGTCTTCTAGGTGCCAGGAATACGAGAGCTGCCCAATCAGCTCTCCATTCTGAAATTGAGGCTTTAGTTTGAGCTATGGAATGTATAAGGAATCTCAGGCAGTACAATGTAACTTTCGCCACAGATTGTTTACAATTGGTGGGTATGATTATGGAACCGGAGGATTGGCCAGCATTTACACCATACCTTGAAGATATCAAGGCATTGCGACAAAACTTTACCAACTCAGAAATCATCCATATTTCCAGGGTACACAACAAGAAGGCGGACAGTCTGGCACAAAATGCCCAAAAGCAGTCGACCTTTGTACTTCACATGGATGTGGAGCTGCCTAGATGGTCTACAGAATCTATTTAAGTCTGTATTGTCTTCTGTCAAAAAAAAAAAGAAGTCTCATTAATAGATATTTATATTATATATATATATATATATATATCAATATAATTTAAATTAAATTATATCTATAGAAAATATATAAATATCTTAATTTCAAAATTTAAAGTGAAAATTTATTGAGATTTAATATTTTTAATTTTGAAATTCGTATTGAAACAATCTCACATTAAAATTTTGTGATTTATTTAAATTTTTGTTAGAGCAAAATACCAAATGTTAATAAGAGTTGGAAGTGTCATAATAAATATAAATTAAATATAATATATATATATATATGTCAATATCAATAACGTAATTATATATAAAATAAAGTAATCTAAATGGTTGTTTTGATTTATTTACCAAAAACATGATTGTAAATTAACAAAAAAAATATTAGTTTTAATTTATGTGCTTACTGTAATGTATATGCTTTTATGTATACAAATTAATTTTTAAATAGGTAGTTACTAATATGTTATTTGATCCTGACAATCCACGAATTACACTTCTTCAAATCGAAGTGATTTTTAATACTCGAAGCACTATATATATATATATATTATTTCATCAGATTAAATAATTTAGCTCATATTTATTGCTAAAATCTTTTAATGAAATATCACTGATAAGTCTAATCACCTCCTTTTGAGTTTGTTCGAAGAATGAGAGTTTTGATCATTCGTATAATATTTATTTATTCATAATACCCAATGTAGCTATTATAATTTATCCAAAATTTTTTATGATCTTAGTACTTTGGGATTTGGTTATAATCTGAACCGGACCAAAATCTAAACTAGGTCCGAAGATATCTGAAATTAGTATAGTATGTTAATATTTTTTATGTATCAAGGTAATTTATATATTTTATTGTATTCAGAAGATTTTTATAGTTTTTTATTTTTATTTTGAATACAGTACAAGAAAACTCGTCCATTACTAGGACGGGTTTTCCTCGTTAGTTCCTAGTAAATGGCCTTTTACTAGGAACTTATGAGGAAACGCGTTTCCTCGAAACACGTTCATCGTAAAGCCATTTTCCTCGTAAGGTCGTAGCGAATTTACGAGGAAAGCTTTCCTCGTAAAGGCGTGGTAATATTTTCTTCGTAAAATCCTCGTAAGTTTTCCTCGTAAGCTCGTAGTAAGTATTTCCTCGTAAGGTCGTAGTGATACATTACGAGGAAATTACTAGAACAGTTTACGAGGATATTACTTGGAAGTATTTACGAGGATTTTGCTTGGAAATGTTTTTTTTCCTATTAAAAAAATAATTACAAATAATTAATTTATTTTTTAAAAATAAAAAAAATCAAATTATAAATATAAAAACAAAATATTTTATAAATAACTAAATAATATACAAAAAGTTTTTAAATTCATAATATACAAATAAAAATAAAAGAAACTACGGATGCTGGTCGTGAAATTGCTAAACGAACCGGTCGTCGTCCGGGCTCGGCAAATCCTCTCCATAGTTGGTTGCCGGCTGTGACTGTGATGGCGGAGGATGTTGGGTACTTGGAATCCCTGCACGTTCCCGTCTCTGACGCAACAGCTCCTGCACTTGCGGGTTTCCAACCGCCATAATGTCGAGGATATCGGTGAGAGAAGTGACATGCTCGGTGAGCGAAGTCACATGAGACTGTGTCGCCTGCAACTCCGAGCGCAGCTGATCATTGACATCGTGCTGCTCCTGATGATAAGACGATGTCGCTGCAGGGACATCGTTAACCGAGCCAATCCCGATGATACGCCCCTTTTTCCTAGGGGAGACCTGAAAATAAAAATATTAATAACATTAAGAAAAATTTTAAAAATATTAAAAATTAATAGTAAAACAAATTATTTACCTCCTCGTAAATCTTATCCACGTCAACAGTGGATAATATGACTGGAGACCCAGTCTGCTGAGTCAGCTGGGTCTGGCGTTCGTCAACTTGGGCAACAAGCTCGTTGTAGATCCGCTCGGAAGCATGATCTACAAACTGCCCAGCCTTGTTCCGGTGGGTCCTCTCGTAAAGGTCTTTCAGAGATGGAAAAACTCCTGTCTCCTTAGCCTAAAATTAATTTATAAAATTAAATATTAATTTGGAATATATTCAAATAAAATAAAAATTAAATTGATATTAAAAATCATCTTACCATGTCTAGACGAACTCCCCCGTGAGGTTTTCGACCCGTGGTGTGAAGCACCTTCGTGTTGCCATGCTCGTCCTTGGTCATGCGGTTCCCGGAGTTTGTGTT
>CAKOAT010288044.1:0-24717 GCA_932364175.1 Eruca vesicaria subsp. sativa | reverse complement strand
CATATGAGAAATTACCTATACGTAAACAAGATCATCAAATGGAAATGTATTAAAAATACAAGAGAGAAGGATTAATGATAATTTAAAAAGTACATGACATGACGAGTTGTTTTTTGAATTGATAGCTTGAGAAAAAATTCTATGGCTATCTTCATACAAGAACTATCATATAAAAATCAACTAATAAGTAGTCTTATAATTTTATGTATATATAATTATTAGTGTTTTGAAGTCAATCATAAATCATATCTAAGACTAAATAACCATTAAATCTCCTTTTTATGAAAACAAATAGCACTAGATACATAAAATCATAACACAGATACTTGGCTCAAAAAAAAAAACAGAAAATGTATTTTCTGATAAAAGTGCAATGTCAATAAACTTATTTTTTTTTAAATATATTTTTTTTCTTATTTTTTCCTTATTTTTTTATTTTTGTCCTTATTTTTCTTATTTTCTTCAAATCTCAAAACTTCCTGAATAAAAGACTGGAAATGATAATTAGCCTCTAACTGAAAAACCAGAACAAGTAGATCTTATCTTCACAATATTTAAACCGCATCTATTATTTTAAAAGAGAAGTCATGACTCATTTCATGTGTGATATTTTAAAATGGATCATCTACAAAAATTTATCACATAACATTATTCAGTCATTAATTAATAACTTTAAAATTAGTACCTATAATTTTGGGCTTCCCAAATTTTTTTTATTGGGCTAATAACAATTGGATAACCCATTGAATCTATAAATAGTAAAATAAAACACATATTTAAATTAAATAGATATATAATTTTGTGTTATAAAGTATACCTTCATAACTTAAATATTTATATATTTGTCGATGTTAACTTTCAAAATCATATAGTTTATATTTTTAAATAATTTTCTAACAATGATTAATCTATACTACCTTAAACCAATGAAAATATTTTTAATTTATATAGTTTATTTTAAAAAAATAAAATAAAATAAATAAATGTCTAATTATTTACTCCATAATATGAAGCTAAAATTTTTATTTTTGTTAAATTTTCTAAATTTCAGAAATGTTACAATATCTTTAAATATGAGAATAAAACAATATTTTTACCAATCTTTACATATATTTACGACTTCAATAATGAAATAAAAATCCAAAACAATATATATATAGAAGAATATACAAATACATGTAAAGATTTGAAACAAAATATTCGATGAAAAATTAATATATGATAAAATTATTTTCCTTTAAAAATTGATATACACACCTCATATATATATCATCAATTTAGAAGTGAAAACAAATTTTTTTAAAAAAAATTGAAAACAAACACCCGCGCAACCACGCTGGTCGAGATCTAGTAGTAATTATTAATCTACACACCAACATATTCAGATCTGAAATATAGTGAACACCAATGAATTAACAATAGTCCTTTTATTTTTATTTTTATTTTCTTAGAACTAAAGGATAATCAACTATTGGTAGGATTATTATTAAAACTATAATACAGAATTAAGAGAAATCTGCAATTTTTATTAAATCGTATTTTACAAAATAGTCTATGATAAAATCACCAAAAATAAATACACATAAAATAAACAAAAAGAAGATAAGTAAGTTATATAACAAGTTCAACAAGAACTATATATTAAATAGAAATGTAAGAAATCAACACGTACCTTTGAAAGACAAGAACCGAGAAGTAGCTCGGCTTTCAAAGTAGAAGAATAAACAAGAAATATAGGTGAGAGGAGAAACGGAAACAAAATTTACTGATAGAATATGTTGAAGTAACAATATACTGATTATTGATAGTTGGTAGTGACGAACAGCATAAAAGAGAGCCTCTATTTAAAGGGATTTGAACATGATAAGGTGTTGTCTACAAGAAGAATAAGAGCCTTTAGAGCATCTTCATCGCTCGTATATTGAGGGTGCCTTGTGATTAAATGAAAATCAAAAAGACAAATAAAAGGAAGGGGCGTATATTATTTGGGGTTCGCTGAGGACAGTTTTTCGTGACACGTGTAAGGTAGATGAGAGGAGAGAGGAGAAGCATTTGTTTTGGGTTGGTTTTTGGTCGGTCTGTATTCTCTCGAACTCTCTATTCTCTCGAGATTCGCCGATTCCACCTCTCTCGACGTGGTTCCTCGACATACCGGCGAAACTCCCTCTCTCTGCGTCGTCGTCGTAGTTCGTCGACATACCGGCGAGACCCCCTCACTCTGTGTCGTCTTGGCGAATCGTCTCTCTTCGTGAGTCGTGTCTCTCTGTGAGTCGTGTCTCTCCGTGAGTCGACTCTCTCCGTGAATCGTCTCTCTCGGTGAGTCGTCTCTCTCGGTGAATCGGCTCTGGACCCGTGAATCGTCTGTCTCCGTGAATCGTCCCTCTCTCTCGGTGGAAGTCGTCTCACCGTAAGACCGCTCTGTCTCTCTGTGGATCTATCATGCATTTTTATTTGTGTTTAGATTAGACTTTTTGTTGTTGTGAATCAGAAGTTTTATTTGTGGTTGGGTAGTGAACTTACTTAAGTGATTGTAGTTAGTGTATAAAATTTCTGAATTGCGATCTATAATGAATGAACACAAAGGTTTAAACTTTGAAATTAGATTCGAACTTCTGTTTGATCACGTTGTGTGCGGTTACATTTTTTAAAGTTTGGATCTTTTTGGATGATCAGGTTGCTCATCAAGCTTTCTACTTCAATTGTAGACAATGGTGGCCGTTAAAACGCTAGGTACTACTCTCTTCTGTCCTTTCCTTTATGCATTCTTCTTTACAGACTTGTTCATGTTTGATTTTCTTATAAGATAAAGAAGGTGAAGTTTTACATTCCCGCAAGTATTTTGATAATGTTCTTGCTAACTGATCATTTTTAATTTTTGGGTTCTGTATGTTGGGTGCTGAGATAAACAGATCCAATCGATGTTCAGTGGAAGATGAGAGAGCTTCATCAATCCAGGTTAGTATTACTCTGGACAAAAGTTACAATTGTTAGAAGTGTATGTGTGTTATTGTATTGAAGTGTATGTGGGTTTACGATAATTAATGGTTAGGTGTGGAGTTTTTTGAATTTGAAAATAAAAGAATTGTATTTAGGTTTGAGTTTTTTGAAGTGATGGTTGCTTTTAGAGTTAGGTTATGGTTGTGTTACCGTAATAAATAGAAGTTATTGTGTAGCTAGGAAAGTAAAGCGGAAGCTGTTGTTTGTTGTTAGATATATGTCAACTCCAGATCTGTTTTAAAGATGATTAAATTGTGTTGGTTGTGTGTGTTGAATGCGATACTTCTTTCTCTGTTTTGTTTTATAAACCAGTGTCTTCTCGTTCCTTATTCCACACATGAATGCGCCTTCTCTTGTTTCCCATGTTTCCCATGATTCTACTCTTTCCCCGCTTTATCCTCTGACTCCTGTTGTTTTTTTGTGTACTCCTTCTCATCTGTCTCCTCCTTCTCCTTTGTCTCCTCCTTCTCCTCTGTCTCATGTTGCTCTTCTGTCTCCTTCTTCTCCTCTGTCTCCTCCCTCTGTGAATTCGAAAATGGATTTCAATCCATTTCAAGACTCTGCCAATTTTGTTGACTTACTCAATAGTCAACAAAATGTGGTATTTGGCAGTCAAGCTTCCCCTGTTTCATCTCAAGCTAACCCGGTTCAAGCAGAACGTAAGGAAAGAAGGTCGTGGACAGTGACTGAGGACATAGTGCTCATTAGCGCGTGGTTGAACACGAGCAAAGACGCCGTTGTAGGCAATGAGCAGAAGTCTGTGGCTTTTTGGACAAGAGTTGCAGCATACTTCTCAGCTAGTCCCAAACTGGCTGGCTCTGAGAAAAGAGAGAGTCTTCAATGCAAGCAACGTTGGCACAAGCTCAACGAATCCGTTTGC
This sequence comes from Eruca vesicaria subsp. sativa, assembly GCA_932364175.1. NCBI lineage: Eukaryota > Viridiplantae > Streptophyta > Magnoliopsida > Brassicales > Brassicaceae > Eruca > Eruca vesicaria. The sequence continues at coordinate 20,840 of CAKOAT010288044.1, read as the reverse complement.
AAGTTTGCTGGTGCGTATGAAGCAGCTAAAAGAGCCATGACCAGTGGCACGAATGAGAATGACATCCTAAATGAAGCATACACAATTTACGAAACCAACCAAAAAAAGAAATTCAGCTGGGAAAATGCCTGGAAGGAACTTCGCTACGATCAAAAGTGGTGTGAGCTTGCTTCAGCTAAAACATCCACCGGTTCGAAGAGGAGGAAGTTCGACGATGGTTCTCATTCAACAAGCTCTCAGGTCAATGAAAATGAGGCTGCTTTAGATGGAACATCTCTTCCTCAGGGTGTCAAGGCTGCAAAAGGTAAAGGGAAGAAGCTGCAATCTGCAGAAGATTCGTCTTCGTTCCAGAAAATGTGGAGTATTAAGCAGAATGACTTGGCTGAGAAGCAAATTGTCTCCAAGCTGAAGATACTCGAGTGTCTTGTTGCAAAGGATAACCTAGCTGATTATGAAGAAGAGATCAAGAAGAAACTCCTTAAGGAGTTGATATAACTCTGGTTCATGTTGGTTTCTTTTATGTTTCATGCTCCTTTTATGTTTAAATCCATGTTCTCTGTTTATGTTTCATGCTCCTTTTATGTTTCATGCTCCTTTGAATGTTTAAATGGCATGTGTGTGTTCTAATGTTTAATATAATTCGGCTTATGTTTTATTTTATCTTATTGTTCTCTTTATTGTTCTCTTTATGTTTAAAGTAAAGATTTCTTTATGTCAAATTCTCTTTACATTTAAATTATCTTTCTGTTTCTTGTATGTGTAATGCTCTTTACGTTTTGCAGGTTAATTTGGACAGAGTGCTCACGGACGTACCTGTTGTGTCACAGAGAAAGAAGTGTCATGTTGTGTGAAAGAGAAAGAAGTGTCTTGTTGTGTCAAGTTGGTCACGGACTTGTTGAAGCAGTGAAGGAAGAGAAAGAAGTGTCTTGTTGTGTCAAGTGCTCACGGACGTACATACATGTTGTGTCACAGAGAAAGAAATATCTTGTTGTGTCCATCACGGACTTGTTGTAATTTTCACGGATTTGTTGTAATTTTCACTGTCTATATAATGTACATGTAACAAGAGGCAAATCATCATTCTATCTATTATCTCATCTTTCTCTATGTTATGTCTTTTTTTCTAAAAAAAATCCAGTGTTCTTTCTTTTGGTCACCAAAATTAACTTCTCTCTATTTTCACTCTTTGTTCTCTTTTTATAAAACTCTTTAATCACCTCTATGGCTTCTTCTTCTCAACCCGGTTTAGATCAATCATTTGATGATGCATTTGATGACTTATTTGATCAACAATTTGATCAAGCGTTAGAGAGAATTACCATTCAAGATGATCAAGCCAAATCAAAAGCAAGGAGAAAACGAGCTTATATCGAAAGCGCCCGTGAAGATGGGAATATTCGTTTATGGAATGATTATTTCAGTGAAACTCCAACGTATCCTCATAATTTATTCCGAAGACGTTTTAGAATGAATAAGCCATTGGTCCTGCACATTGTCGATCGATTCACCAATGAGGTTCAATATTTTCGCGAAAAGAGAGATGCTCTGGGAAGGATTAGTCTCACTCCCCTTCAAAAGTGTACCGCAGCTATTCGGGTCTTGGCGTATGGTGCTTCTGCTGATTCGGTCGACGAATACCTCTGACTCGGTCAATCAACAACTCGTTTATGTCTGGAACACTTTGTGGACGGAATAATAAATATGTTTGGTGATGAGTACTTAAGAAGACCAACACCGGCTGATCTTCAACGTCTACTTGATGTTGGAGAATATCGTGGATTTCCCGGGATGATAGGAAGCATCGATTGCATGCACTGGGAGTGGAAGAATTGTCCCACTGCTTGGAAAGGGCAATATTCACGTGGTTCGTGTAAACCAACAATCGTTTTAGAGGCGGTTGCTTCATACGATCTCTGGATATGGCATGCATTTTTTAGACCTCCAGGTGCATTAAATGATATCAATGTTCTTGATCGTTCACCTGTTTTTGATGACATAATACAAGGTCATACTCCAAATGTCACTTATTTTGTCAACGGAAGAGAGTATCATATGACTTACTATCTCACTGATGGTATTTATCCGAAATGGGCAACTTTTATCCAATCTATTTCTTTACCACAAAGTCCGAAAGCAGTTTTATTTGCTCAATGTCAAGAAGCTGTCCGAAAAGATGTCGAGCGTGCTTTTGGAGTCTTGCAATCTCGCTTTGCCATTGTCAAAAATCCAGCATTGTTTTGGGATAAAGTTAAAATTGGGAAGATTATGCGAGCATGTATCATACTCCATAATATGATAGTACAAGACGAACGAGATGGATACAATCAACATGATGTTTCAGAGTTCGAACAAGGAGAAGACCACGGTACTTCACATGTCGATCTGACATATTCTACAGATATTCATATCGCAGATAGGATTGGTGTTCGAACAAAGATTCAAGATAAGCAAATGCATCAACAACATAAAGGTGATTTGGTCGAACATGTTTGGCGTAGATTGGGAAATGAAGACAACAACTGATCTCGGATGTTTCTTGCAAACAATTATCGTTTATTTTAATAATCTTTGTTTTCATGTTTTTATTTATAAATCAATTTTTAATATGTAATCTCTTTTATTTAATAAAATTTTTAATTTAAAAAATAAATTTAATATTTTTTTAATTTTAAAAAACCCTAAATAAGAGACCTGCAATGGAGGTATACAAATCTTAGATTTATTAATTAACTCTCTTAATTAACTTTACCCTTAAAGTACTATTAAAAAACTAATAAGAGACCCATAATGGGTCTCAGGGATGTTGATGCTCTTAGGTCTAGGTTAATTCATCTTTAACACTAGATTTCTTTTGTAAAATTTGAGTCATAAACAACACTAGATTTCTTTTGTATTATTCAATTTGAGTCATAAACAACACTAGATTTCTTTTGTATTATTCAATGAATCTAATAATAGCCTTTAATAGTATTTACCAGTTTTGTCTTAAAACTTTTTGACTTATGCATAAAAAATCTTTTTCTTCCATTTTTAATAATATATAAATATATCTATCTATATATAAATTTCAAAATTTGAATGGTTTGAGATAATAAACATTCCAAATAATACCAAACTTCTGACTGTTATTTTGTTTTGAGTCATTGAATTTAAAAAAAATTCTGTTTCACATACATGTATGAGAAATTTGTTATTAGTACTAGTACGGTGTCATATATAGCAAATTCATTATACGTAATAACATTTAGACATAAAACGTAGAACATGAATAATGGAAAAGTCAATATCCCAAGCAGTAGTAGAGTAGTAAACTAAAGTTATTATATATATAAAGCCTTACAAATGAGTAAATTTGCCAAGTAATGTTTGTGGCACATTACTATAATCTGAACTCTGAAGCACCTATTACAATTCTTTTCTTGCATTGTCATGAGTTTATATTCATTCATATATAATTACGGTATTGCTTTTTTAACGTTACACATACACTACAATCTAATCATTTTGATTTCCAAGGGTCTCTCATATTCTTCGTTAAGAAAGCCATTACACGAACCATACACATTTTCTACGTACAATTGTGTACTAGATATGCTGAAATCTGATATGTATATATACAACAAATTTTAGGATATATTTTCCAACAGCTTCAGATATGTGAAACTAATACTTGCATAATGCTGGAGAGATAGATAATGGATCATAATTTTCCAAGAACACGCCAAGAATTTTTTGTTTCTTCGTTGATAAAGAGAAACAAAGCATGTCTAAAACAAAACAAACATGCCAAGAATCAAGATAGTGTAACAAATCATGCTCTATATGGTACATAGTTTTGATGGTGACTGAATCAATTAGATTAATCATCTAGAAAAATGCAGCCAGTACATTAATAGATACAAGTGATTTACAGGAGAAAAAAAATCTTAAAAGCTGTCGAGAAGTACAAGCGCAAACACATGCGACATGCACGCGTAAACTAAAACACACGTATTGGCTTACTAAAATGCAAACTCATGCATCGATCTATATTAGCTGGGATTCAAACTAAATTTGTCATCCAACTGGTACACCAGTGATAGCATTCAAATGAAATTTCTTCAATGTAACTCAATTTGGATGAATAAATCATTATATGGAATCCAGAACTCATCCATTATATTAGTAGTCGTAATCAATAGTAGATATTGGGTTTTCTGCAAATCATTACGACTGATTTCAATTTGAAAACCCTGCCATTAAATACTATACCTCATTGATATCGTAGGCCAATATATATCTAGAAAATATATAATACTTAACATATATATGCAAGCAAAGCTATATAAACCTATATCCATTTAGTGTTGAAGCTCAATGAAGTAAAGTAGATTGATAAACAAGAGAGAAGCAATTATGTTATATGGAGCAATAAAATCTAACATAAGTGAACTCTTCAGGGGTCAAGAAAACGTGTCAGTATATGTTTAAAAACCTAAACCCTTCTTACCAATGGGAATAATAATACCATAAACCGCATGAGCACCACCTGAACAACCTGAGTATATAACCCTGGAAAAGCAAAAAAAAAAATTCGTGTTATAATTTCCCTTTAGAAGTCTAACAACAAAACTACAATTTAACAAAACGAAGAAAATAGCAATGTAATAGACTGAGGTATACCTTCGTCTGGGGAAAGTTAATCTAATAATAAGTTTCTTTTGTTATGTAAATTAGTGGCCTTCTTCCTCTTATAGTACAGTACCAGTTCTAAGCAACAACTACTCATTAATCAAAGCATTGCGGCCATGGTCTAAAAAACTAAAAATAATGATCATTATCCGTACTGTACAATTCACCATAATAATTTCAGTTACGGTTACATTTCTAGTTCTGGCAGTCAATGCTTCCCCAACCATATTTCATCTCTGACATCTTCTTCTATGGGCAAGCACTTTAATCACAAATGTAATTAAACAATCTCCATATATTACCACCTCCACTGATTAAGATAGATCTACGTATGATCTCCTGATTCATATCTTTCAAAATGATAAAGTGAGCTCTTCAAGACAAAAATATAGGACGCTTGTAGAGAACAAAAGAAAGAACAATATACAAGAGAAAGGATTACCAGACTTCAAAAAGAAGGAACGGCTGATGGGTAAAACCTAAGTTCTAAGAGATTATTATGCATTTGTTGTCGAAGGACAAAACAAATATGTCAAGAATCTAGCTACTGCAACAAATGGCTAGCACAAGTAATCTCGTGATGATGAAATAAGTTAAGCTTATTCAATCTAACTGATAAAAAGGAGAAATAGATCTTAAAAGTTGTCGAGAAGTGCAAGCGCAAACGCATGAGCTAAACTACTGTGGCAAGAACTCGTACAATGCATGAATTGTCATGTTAAAATGTAAATTTATGTATCTATCTACATCATACATATAACATGTAAGCTTAACATAAACCGAGTAATGTAGTACCCAACTTGAGATTCAATATAAAATGTAATACCCAACTTGTACAGCAATTATAGAATTCAAGTGGATTTTTTTTAAAAAAAATTCTTTTAAAATTCAACTAACTTTTGATGCATAACGAATGATATGAAATATGTAGGTCATTCCATGATATTACCACTCTAAGTTAATTGTATGTAATCGATTATCTGTAATTAATTACTACTAATAATCCTACGAAGTAACTACTTCATTGATTTGATGATGAAAATCCTAAAATTAACTACTTCATTGGTGTTACAACTAAAAAAACTACTTCATTGATATCCTGCAATAAAATTTACAAAACTATTTCAAATGCTTAACATAAATCGATTCAATAATATCTAACATTTTAACTCCTCAAGCCTCAAGGGATCAAGAAAGATGTCAATAAATGTCATCATAGTCGATAACTTAAACTCTATTTACCAATGGAATTAGTATCAAACCCAAAGAAGATTAATACCCTCAGCCTCCACAAACCGCATGATGAACACCAGAATAAGCTCAGAAGATAACCCTAGCAAAGCAAAACAAAAACATAGTGTTATATACTCTTAAGAAGCCTAACAATACCAGTGATTTGCGATAGACAAAGAAACTAAACTTTATTAAAATGAAGGGAAAATATCATACAATGAATTGACCTTCTACACTTTTTGTTTTGTTTGAGAAAGGGTTTTTTTTACCTTCTACACTATTTCCGAGGAGAGTTATTCATTAAAAGGTAGAATTTTACATTAGGTTTAAGTGATAGAGTGGAATGATGTTAGGTTAATCATAAACTGCTTCGAAACTTAAGTGAATCAGTTTAATAAAACTTAACAATCCATTATTAATTGTAGATAATATTTACTATATTGCCTATCTTCTAATCAGATTCTTTTCATTTAAGTGACTTCTCTTCCTCTTCAAGTACACTAGTCTCAAAGCAAGGAAAAATACTCAATTAAGCATCATACTCATTTAAGTGACTTCTCTTCCTCTTATGTCTATTATATGGGCTTTAGTTTAAGCCTACATCTGCCCATTTGTTGTTGAGTTTCTACTAACTGACGTCCTCTCAAATTTTCTCAGGCCCAACACACGTTGTGGATGTTGTTCTTGTTCTGTCAATATGTTTGCAGATCATCTGAACATCATTGCACGCACCAACCGGTTCCACATTCTATGGTAGTGCTTTCTCTGGTGAGCTAAGTGGTAGCACACAACCTAAAACATATTGAAATAAGAAAAGTGTGTAGAAGCTTCTCTCGTTGTTGTACTCTAATTTACTCCCACAAATTTGATTTACACATTTAAAACACTTCACATATGTTTCTCAGATCTTTGATGTCACTCAATGCTACTTAAATAACATATCAGTATTAGTGGTTACAGAGAGAACAGTAAGATACTTTCCACTATTGAACTGAACCAGAAGTGCTTCTTACAAGATCTTTCACATCAGTCAACTCTTTCACCACATCTCTCATGGACGGTCTGTTCTCTGGTCTTTTGTATGTACACACAAGTGCCAAGTCTGTAAGTAGAATAGCTTGTTCTCTAACCTTTGTATCCAGAAGCTCATCCACAAGCCTTGGATCAACGATTGGACTAACTGTATCATCATTGTCATCCTCTAGGCTGTTTAACACAGATCTTACCCAGCTCACAATATCAGTCTCCTTAAGGAAAGATCTGTCGACTGCTCTCTTCCCCGTTATCAACTCGAGCAAAACAACTCCATAACTATAAACATCTGATTCCTTGCACCTCACTGTCATGTACGCATTTTATGTTTTGATAGCAAAAGTATGATTAAACCAACAGTAAACAAAATATGGATAAATGTTACGTTGAGAAGTAAATGTACCTGGTGCAATGTAACCAGTAGTGCCTGTGATGGTAGCTGTTGAAATAGTTGAGTCATCTAGAATCCTAGCCAATCCAAAATCTCCAATGTGTGGCTCCATCTCTGAGTCCATAAGTATGTTCTCTGGTTTGATGTCACGGTGGATGATTGGTGGATGACAGTCATGGTGTAGATACTCTAGCCCGTGTGCGATCCTTAGAGCTATGTTGAACCGTGTAGACCAGTCAAGACCTGTTTCTCCTCTGTGCAGAACGTCGTGTAAGCTTCCATTAGGCATGAACCTGTAAAGCATCAGGCCATTTTCTTTCCTGATCCAAAACCTTTCCAACCGAACGAGGTTTCTATGCCTAACTTACCCGATTGTCTCGATCTCCCTCTTCATATTTTGGTCTGCAAAGATGAGTTTCTTCACGGTGTATTCTTCGCCTGGACCTAGTGAGGCTTTGTAAACAACTCCATGAGCTCCTCTTCCAAAGATGTACTTTTCATCTAGATTCTCAGTGGCTGTGAGAACTTTGTTAAGCAACAGGGAAAGGCCTTCTTCCTCGTCGAGAACTTCTGTTATGCTTATTGTTACCGGAGTGCGGCACTGCCGCCCCATTATTTATCCGTTAATTTTATTCTTATCGGAGTGCGGCTCTGCCGCCCCCACCTATTTATTATTAATTTTATAATGATTACTTAAAGCATCATAATGGCCGGTATACCGCCTAAACATTTAATTTTATGATAGATTAATTTGTTATCATAATCTGTTATAATGATTGTTTCATCATTCTCATTTATTTACTTTTTAATTTGATGAATAATTTTATAACCAAGAATAACTAAATATATTTTAAGAAAAAATTTATATTTAAACCAATTAATTTATAATTACTTTCTAATAATAGTAGATTAATTTTTATTTCCAACGGTCATATATATATATATATATATATATATATATATATATTTATAATATTAAAATATTAATATAACTACTTTTTAAACGGCTAGTTAACGGCTAATGAATAGTGTTTTTTCATCTATAAATACAACTCATTTTCACTCACTCACTTCAATTAAAAGATTTCATCTTCTCTCAAATATTTTTAAATACTATTCTGATTTTTTCGCTTAAAAGAAAGATGACTCGATTGTTTTTAATTTTGTGTGCGATTTTAATTTTTGCGTCTTTGTATTTAATTTTTCTTGGAGTTAATGATGAAAATTTTATCATTAACATTAGTTTATTTTTATATGCGTTTTTTTTTACTTGTAATTGCTTGTATGATTAATGTAAACGGTTCATTTTAAAATTTATGAAATTCTAATAAAATTTATCATTTTGTGCCTTAGAAAATCAATGGCAAACATCGAGAAGCTCCAATTTCTCGCTCTAGACATCACAGGTACCAACTACATTTCTTGGGTCACAGAAGTCGAACTTCATCTTGAATCTCTTGGTTTATCTGAAACCGTTAAAGAGAATAATACTTCAACGCCTCAAGAAAAGGCTAAATCGGTGATCTTCCTTAGAAGACACCTTGATGAAAGTATTATTTATGACAATGCCAACATGAGAGATCCTAAAGAGCTATGGAAGTCTCTGAAAGATCGTTTTAATGATCAGAAAGACATAACACTTCCACTTGCTCGAGATGAATGGCAGAATCTGAGGTTCCAAGATTTCGACAAAGTGATGAATTACAATTCTGTTGTGTTAGGAATTGTGGCTAAATTGAGATATTGTGGAGAAACAATCACCGAGTCTCAAATGCTTGAGAAGACATACACCACATTCCATAAGAGCCACATCACCCTGCAACAACAATATAGGTTGCGGGGATATACCAAATTTTCAGATTTTATTGTGGCGCTTCTCATAGCAGAAATGAACAACGAGCTTCTGATCAAGAATCACATGACACATCCAACTGGTTCCAAATCTCTTCCCGAAGCAAATGCATTAGATGCAAAGAAACAAGTGAAAGAAAATAAGGCTTTTCGTGGATGTGGTTGTGGTCGTCAAAACTACCATGGACATGGACGAAAGTTCAATCCACAGGACAGAAAGTCATTCCAATGGGTCCGCTCTGAGCAATCCCCTAAGAGAAAAGAACACCAAGGAAATACTTCTCAGAAGCGAGAAGAAGCATGTTTCAGATGCGGTACTAAGGGACATTGGTCCCGTATATGTCGTACCCCTCCACATCTATGTGCTTTATACAAAGATTCCGTCAAAGGAAAAGGTAAAGAGGTTAACTTTGCGGAAACTTCTGAGGGTACAACGCACCTGGATGCGTCTGACTTTGTGAATGATTTCGAGGAGACCGCTATCACAGAAGATTAAGCACCCATCATGTGACTCTTGAAATTCCACAATTATACCATAAATAATGTTATTTGTGGAAGATTAATGTATAATTATTGTGTGACTTTCCATATGTTTATGTATAATTACTGTGTGTTTGATGTTTGCTAATGATGTATAATATTTTATGAATAAGATTATCTTATCTCTATTAATTCTTTGTTCGTCTCAGAAATGGACACTGCAAATGGAGCATCAACCAAGATCAATGCTAGAGATATTTGTATATCAGATAGTGGAACAATGCACACTATTCTTAAACACAGAAAATATTTTTCTGAACTTAAACCAACAAAATATCACAATTAACACAATATCAGGTCCTGCAGACTTGATTGAAGGGATTGGTAAAGCCCATTTCACATTACCTAATGGAACAAATTTCTCGATAAATAATGCACTATTTTCTCCAAATTCTAAGAGGAATTTGTTGAGTTTTAATGACATATATTCTCAAGGATTTGATATTCATTCTTAAACTAAGAATGGAAAGAAATATATGTACATTATTCTTAAGAAATCGGGAAAGCAAAAGGTGTTGGAAAAACTACCAAAACTCACTTCTGGTCTGCATCAAACATATATAAGTGCCATCAAATCACATTTAGTGATTAAGATAAATTCTGATGACTTTACACTATGGCATGATCGTCTTGGTCACCCAGACACCACAATGATGCGAAAGATCATCGAGAACTCACATGGTCATTCACTAAAACCCCAAGAAGTTTATCAGGGGAATAAAATGACATGTATTGCGTGTTCTTAAGGAAAGTTGATTATAAGACCATCGCCAACCAAAATAGATAAAGAGTTACCAAAGTTCCTTGAACGAATTTAAGGCGATATTTTTGGACCTATACATCCACCTTGCGGACCATTCTATTATTTTATGGTAATGATCGACGCGTCGAGTAGATGGTCCCACGCTTGTCTATTATCTTCTCGAAATGTGGATTTTGCGAGATTTTTATCTCGGATAATCAAACTAAGAGCTCAGTTTCCTGATTATCCAATAAAGAGGGTCAGACTAGATAATGTTGGTGAATTTACTTCCCAAGCATTCAATGATTATTGTATGGTAACTGGAATTGATGTGGAACATCCTGTTGCTCATGTTCATACACAAAATGGTTTGGTTAAATCATTAATTAAACGTCTGCAACTGATTGCAAGACCATTAATCATGAGGTCTAAACTCCCAACCTCTGTGTGGGGACATGCTATTTTGCATGCAGAAGCACTAATTCGGGTGAGACCAAGTGCATATCACAAATATTCACCAATACAGTTAGCATTTGGACGAGAACCAAATATTTCTCATGTAAGAGTTTTTGGTTGCGCTGTATATTTGCCAATTGCACATTCCCAAGTACAAAGATGGGACCGTAAAGGAGGTTAGGTATATATGTTGGTTGTGATTCTCCATCACTTATACGTTACCTAGAACCACAAACTGGTGATGTATTTACGGCACGTTTCGCTGATTGCCACTTTGATGAAAAAGTATTTCCAGTTCTAGGGGGAGAAAATAAACAAGTAGAAAAAGAGATAAAATGGTGTGTGCCATCTCTACTACACACTGATCCTCCTACAAAATAATCGGAATTTTGAAGTCCGTCGAATTATGCATTTGCAAAGCATTGCAAATCAACTACCTGATGCATTTGCAGACACCAAAACGGTAACAAAATCACATATACCCGCTGCAAATGATCCTTCTCGTACTGAAATGCCACATGAGCGTGGAGCAGATTATAATACACGAGAATCAAAAATACGTTTAAAACGTGGTAGACCTGTTGGTTCAAAGGATAAAAATCCTAGAAAACGAAAGGAGATGGAAAAGCAAAATCCATCTAATACAACAGAAAGACCGGAATAAATGAACCATGAGGTTGATAACAGTGTTGAACATCATGATTCTGAAGAAAATCATGAAATTTCTATTAACTACATTCACAATAGAAAAATGTGGAATCGAAATAATGTGAATGGTGTCGATGATATTTTCTCGTACTTTGTTTGAAAATAAATAAATGAAGAAAGTGATGACCCTGAACCAAATTCTATCTCAAAATGTCAAAAGAGACACGACTGGATGAAATGGAAGAATGCAATACAAGTTGAGCTTGATTCTCTTAACAAACGAGAGGTATTTGGACCTATCGTAATCACACCTGAAGCTGTGAAACCTGTCGGATACAAGTGGGTTTTTGTTCGGAAACGAAATGAGAAAATGAAGTAATGAGATACAAGGCTCGTCTTGTAGCTCAAGGATTTTTCTCAAAGACCTGGGATCGATTATGAAGGAACATATTCTCCTATTATGGATGCAATCACTTTTAGATTTTTGATGAGTCTTACTGCTAATCAAAATCTAGAAATGCGTCTAGTGGATGTTGTTAAAGCATATTTATATGAGTCATTGGACACTGATATTTATATGAGAAACCCCGAAGGATTTAAGATACCAGAACTATTAAGTTCTAAATCTAGGGAGTTATGTGCAATAAAATTGCAAAGATCATTATACGGGTTAAGGAAATCTGGACGTATGTGGTATAATCGTCTCAGTGAACACTTAACTAAAGAAGGATATGTAAACAATCCTATATGCCCATGTATTTTCATCAAGAAAACGTCATCTGGATTTGTTATTATTGCTGTATATGTTGATGACCTAAACAATATCGGGACTAAAAAGAGATACAAAAGGCACCTGATTATTTAAAAGGAGAATTTGAGATGAAAGATCTCGGACAGACAAAATATTGTCTTGGTCTACAAATTGAGCATTCACATAAAGGTATATTTGTACACCAGTCTACATATACAAGAAGAGTGTTGAAACGATTCAACATGGACAAAGCAACTCCACTAAGTACTCCTATGGTTGTTAGATCACTAAATGTTGAAAATGATCATTTTCGACCCCATGAAGAAAATGAGGAGATACTTGGCCCTGAAGTACCATACCTAAGTGCAATAGGAGCACTTATGTATCTTGCAAATTGTACTCGGCCTGATATATCATTTGCTGTTAACCTTTTGGCAAGATTCAGCGCATCTCCTACACAAAGACATTGGAAGGGGATCAAACATATTTTTCGCTATCTTCAAGGAACAATTGATTTAGGATTATTTTATCCTAACAACTCAAACGGAAAAATGGTTGGTTTTGCAGATGCAGGATATTTGTCTGACCCACATAAAGCTAGATCACAGATTGGGTACGTATTCACAATTGGAGGAACTGCTATATCATGGCGATCCCAGAAACAAACACTTGTAGCCACTTCCTTAAAAAATGCTGAAATAATCGCTCTCCACGAAGAAAGTAGAGAATGTGTTTGGATCAGATCAATAAGTCAAAACATCCTTTCAAGTAGTGAGATCAACGTCAATTCAGAACCGACCACATTATATGAAGACAATGCAGCATGTGCCGCTCAAACAAAAGAAGGATACATCAAAAGTGACCGAACCAAGCATATTCCCCGAAGTTCTTCTATATACCCAAGAACTCGAGAAGAATAAAGAAATTGAAGTGAGATTTGTTCGATCTTGTGATAATGCTACAGACCTCTTTACGAAGTCATTACCCACTACGACATTCAGAAAACATGTTTACAACATTGGAATGCGTCATCAACAAAACCTATAACAGTCAGCTACTCGAGGGGGAGCTTTTTAGGTTGCACTCTTTTACCTTGCTATGGTTTTTCTCACCGAATTTTCCAAGAAAGGGTTTTAATGAGACAACAGAAAATTATATACAAGAAGAACTATTGATGACGATGGTCTCTAAGGGGAAGTGTTACAAAAGTCAACAAACACAACCGTATGACAATGAATATGGAACTCATGTCATAATGTACCACAGTTTCATTTTTCTGATATCTCCTCTATATAAAAAGATGTGGTGCGATCATTTTACAATGCCCCTTCTGATCTATATTAATAATATTCTCTTCCTACGTTTTGGTATGCTTCTTATGTTCTTATTTCCTTATACATATACATAATATATGTTATATACACACCACCAAATATATATAAACTTAACATAAAGTAAAATGATAAAAATCAAATATAATTATAACATTTCCCACGTTTTTGTTTTCATATTTTTTTTTATTTTTTTATTTTTTGTTCACAATTTCATATTTTAGACAGGTTTCTTGGGCCTTGAGATTAATTTTATTCGCCCTATATCATTACTTTAGTTCCTTGGATTTTTTTTTTTAATTTGTAGTTGGTTAGGTTTAAATCTTCCAATTGACAAAAGAACTATATGATTATAATTTTAGTGTCTGTTTTGTATATCTAAATTTTTAATTTACATTTTATAATTAAACTTTTGAAACATGTTTATGAATAGTCTCTAAACAACAACAAAAACTCAGGCCTGATCTATAAATATTTTTTGATATTCCTGGAAATTACAACAAAAAGCAAAAAACACATCTCTCAATAGTTTCAAGTCTTATTAAAACCACTCGCATATTCTTACTTTGAATTATGTTTTCTACCGTGATTATAAAATGTAAGCATTATAAGAGGGTGGTATTAATGAAACTAGGTAAAAAAAAACCGTGCGTTATCGCACGGAAACTCGTTTTATATAAAAATTATGATACATTCTATAATTTATAAATCTTTATGTCTAATAAATAATCAAATTAATCTTGATAATTAAAATATCATTTAAAAAGAATATATATTTATATAGACCTGCATATAATTGTGTCTTTATCCTCTTGGAGTTTTTTCTTACAATTTTGACATGACATTTATCTCCAACCATTTCTTGATCAAATTAAATAATTTTTGCATGATTTGCTAAAAAAAAATATTTATGAGATAGTATTAAAATTGTTAGTTTATACTATTTCTAGGTTGGTAAAAACCAATTTTAAAACATGCTTTATTTATAGAGAAATAATATTAATAAGATTGAATACATAATCATATATGTTGATATATAAGACATTTTCGTTTATAATATCATCTTGAACTCCAGGGAGATTTTTTTTAAAACAACAACACTTGTTATAATAAAATAATACAATAATTAAATAAAATCAATTAAATTGATAAATTATATTTTTTTATGGAATGATGATGACTTTTGTTGGATCAGCAAATAGTATTTTTGAAATAGAGGTGGTATTGAAGTATAAATAATTTAGAAATTTATTGGTTACTCAATCAAAATTTTCTAACTTAAGCTAAGATACAAAAATAATAAAAGAATGTTCTATATTTATAAGTGTTTCTTCAGATATTTTTGAAAATTGTTGAACAGTAAATCTCTACATTTTCTAGTCTATATGTAATTGTTGTGATTTATCAGTGCCCACAAAGGTTGCAATGTTGATAACCAAATAATTGCAGCGGTTGATAACCAAACATTGAAATGGTTAATAAATAGTGTAACGATTATCACTAAAAGTTGCAATGGAATCTTTATTAACAATAATATATAAAAAAAAACTGAACAAAAAATAGTAAAATATACAAGTAAACATCTAAAATATTTCTATAATTTATATAGTTAAAATGAAAATACTCTTTTAAAAATATTTTTCAATTATTACAAATTAAATAAATAAATAAATATAAAAAATGATGAAAATGATGAAATCTCTTAAATACATTTTGGTTTAATATTAGTAAAGAGTATGAATAAATTTATATATATATATATAAATAGCAAATAATTATTTTAAGAAGTGATAACTCTTCAAAACATTTTTTGTAATGTTAAATCTTTAAAAACAGAAGATGAAACGTTTTCAATGAATCATCATAGCATATCAAGAAACATAATGATGCCTAATCTCATCACCACTATCTTATATAATAAAGTTGGCTTTTTTTCACTTCTTGGGGAAAAAAATTGCATGTGTCACATTCTTTTAATGATATTTTAATATTTATTATATGTAAAAAAATTTAGTTTACTTAAAGAACGAATAAATGCTAATAAAAATTTAAACATTAATTAAAACAAATTTTCTATTTCATTATTATTTTTTAAGTTTTCTATTTTAACGAAAAATTTTCAAATAATTTTAATATATATTTTTATTTATGAAAAAAAGATATATATAAGTTAATGTGATTTTTTTACAATGTACTTATATTTAGTTTATTTTTTATTAATATTATATATGCATTTATATTGTAATGGTGATATATGATTTATTATTTATAAAATATTTCTAAAGTTTTTCTAAAATAAATATTTATACATCTCTTATATAATAAAGTAGAGTTTTATCTCTTCATAGAGGCAAAAGATAATACTTGTCATTCTATCATTTGTTGAAAGTGTTTTAGGTCCAATTATAAAAATCTTTTTTATTTTAATTGAATTTTTATTGATTTTTACAAATGATATGATTTTTAATAAATATTTTTAGTCCCGTAAATTAAAAAAAAAACTTTCTCACTTTCAACCTAATCTTCAAGATGGATGACAACTTTCATATCTCTAAATATGAAATATCTAAATAAATATCCTTGATTCTTAAATTTATTTGCTCGATTTTAAAATCAATATTCTTGATTCTTAGATCTATTACCATATTAAAATCAATATCCTTGATTTCCAAAATATTTCCGTAAAATGAGAGTTTAAAAGAAAAGAAAAAGCTCCAGCAAGAGTTTAACCAAAACGAGGAAAAATTGAATTACCCAACAATTCTAAAATCGAAAGTAAAAAAAAAACGAAACGAAAATTAAATCATTTTGAAATCAACATCCTTGATTCTTAAATCTATTTGCTCGATTTTAAAATCATATGATTTATTAAAATTTGGATATCCTTGATTTTCTTAAAAAAGCTATTTTCGTTTGAAATCAATATATTTGATTCTTAAATCTATTTGCTCGATTTTAAATCATATGATTTATCAAAGATTTCTAAATCCAAATGTTTTTCTAAATCCATTAAATAAGGTAATCAATAACCCCCACCAAATGTTATCACATATTTACTATAATTATTCAAGAATCAAAATTGTATTTAGTTATCAAAATGTCATGCAAGCATTTGTAATGCATGTAAGCTTACAAAAATCTCAGTATATAATTTTTTTTAAAACTATTAAGTATTATGGACTCAGTGTAGTAGCATTATTGTAGTTATGAATGATTATATTACAAAATTTAATATACACGACTCTAATATACGATTGTTGGCAAAAATAAATATACAATTATTTTTTTCAAAAAAATTTTAAAATTTTAAACAAAACTAATAAATATAAATTTATATAAATGTGAATTATCAGGTATGATATTTATAGTTTTTTTTAAGTAAATTGGAGAAAAATATTACCCGCTTCAACATCAAAAACAAAATTTTATTAAAAAATACTATAATAGACTATATCAAAATTTTGAAGAATAAAACAGTTACCTATACAAAGACATTATTAAATACATCAGCTTGTAAAAAAATAGTTCATCAAACAATAACCAAGCAATCACATCTAGACATTACCGTTTTTGATCAAATATCATATAAATTTATTTAAAATCTTAGCATAATTAAAACAAAAATATATAACATCTACTGTCAATATTAGTTCGTTTACAATTTAATAATTTAAACTTCATTTTATGATTTATATTTTTAAAAATCGATATATAGGTATTATATATATTCAAAATTAGTATAATAAATTAAATTAAATTAAAATTTATATAAGAAAATCCGGGCGTAGCCCGGGAAAACCACTAGTTTATTTAATAATTCCTATTATGCAACCGAATTTCTTTCTCACCTTATTTGACATCAATCATAGCCCTCCAATAAAATAAAGAAAAAGAGTGAAAAATACTCTAATAACAGATTTTGTATTTTCTTTTATTTTTCAGTTATAAAATCCACAAGCAATTGCTATTACATGATTTCTTTAATTAAGGTAATATATCATGTATCTCTTTCCTAACATATTACAGTTAAGTGAAGATTTAACAAAAAATTATTTTCATAAAATTTAAAATACAATTCATATATTAAGGAAAAATGAGAAATCAGCTATTCAATAAAAAAGACGAAATAAGTTATTTTAGTGTCATGTTTGAAAATGAACCATGAGTTTGTTATAAATTTCTCCGCGAACTACAAAAAAGAAAAACTTATATTTTGTAATAGTTTAGAGCTTTGAAAAATTATGATGATTTTTTTTTGGCTAAACTTTTGTTTATACTAATTACAATTACCAAGGTTATTAAAAAAATACATAAACAAAAAAATTACATATGTTTATGCCCTTTTATTGAGGATAATATACATCATACTGCTAGCTTATTTTTCATACGTTTTTAAATCAACATAGAGAATTTGAATAAGTGTCCAGTGTATCACACTGCTGTAATGATGGTATGACATAATTTTTGTGATTGTGCACAAACACATACCCTATAATTTATACATGTGCCCATTATATGAACTTACAACCGCTGCAAGTGATGGATGACATAATCTCCAAGGGAGCCATGGGATACATCATTCCCAACAATGATGGTAGGAACTCGGGTTACTAAAGGCGATGTTGGTTAGAGCTCCATAATTAACATTGGCGTTTCTCCATTATGAACGCCAAACCAGTTTGAAAGGTACATTCTCGTTATTTATGATAGGAAAATGAACAGCATTTTACTTTTTGTTTAAATTTCATTTCCTACTTATTAAAAAATTATAAAAATTTGAGGTATCCATTAAATTTATCCAATTGTAGACCTTGTGTTGCACAAGTTTTATATATAAAGTTCATTCACGAGAGAGTTTATTCTAAAGGAAGAAAATGGTTATATATTTATAAATGAGATAAATCCATGCTAACTTATAATCATGAACGACACATATATAGTAGTTTGCAGATGATTCACTATTTTTCTCCTTGGCTAACCCTCGTGATGGGAGGAAATTAAAGAACATTTTACAAGCCTATGAAAGGGTTTCAGGTCAGGCTGTCAACTTAGCCAAATCTTCTATCACATTTGGTTCAAAGGTTTCCTCACAAGTTAAAACAAGAATGAGAAATATTCTTGGTATCTTTAATGAAGGTGGCATGGGTAAATATTTAGGTCTACCTGAACAATTTGGAAGCAAGAAGAGCGATATGTTTAGATATATCATTGATCGAGTTAAGGCGGTTACTCAGGGCTGGCATCAGAGATATCTCACTCCTGGTGGTAAAGAAGTGCTTCTAAAAGCCATAGCGTTGGCTATGCCCATTTATACGATGAATGTTTTTAAATTAACGAAGGAGATTTGTGAAGAAATAAATGGAATCCTTGCTAAATTCTGGTGGAGTTCAGGTGAGAAAAAGGGTATTCATTGGCTTGCTTNGCGGTTACTCAGGGCTGGCATCAGAGATATCTCACTCCTGGTGGTAAAGAAGTGCTTCTAAAAGCCATAGCGTTGGCTATGCCCATTTATACGATGAATGTTTTTAAATTAACGAAGGAGATTTGTGAAGAAATAAATGGAATCCTTGCTAAATTCTGGTGGAGTTCAGGTGAGAAAAAGGGTATTCATTGGCTTGCTTGGAAAAGGATGAGTATTCCTTAAAAATAAGGTGGATTAGGATTTAGAGATCTGGAAAAATTTAACCAAGCTTTATTTGGGAAGCAAGTATGGAGGATTATGCAAAACCCGGGATGTCTCATGTCAAGAATCTTGCGGGCAAGATATTTTCCAGAAGGAGATATACTCAATGCAGTTCAGAGGAGGAAAGCTTCCTATGCTTGAAAGTAAATTCTCTATGGAAGAGATCTTATCAAGAAAGGGATGCGGTATGTAGTGGGTAATGGAACAAGTATTGATATGTGGAACACTTCCTGGTTACCAGAACATCCTCCGAGACCACCGAGAGCTATTGCACAAAATGTACAGATGAGAATGGTATGTGATTTCTTTACAGATGATGGTAATGAATGGGATGTCACAAAACTGAGACAAGAAGTGGTAGAAGAGGATGTTCAGAAGATATTAAAAATCAAGATCACCTCAAAGGCTCAACAAGATTTATTTGAGTGGAATGATACAGAAGATGGTATTTATACGGTAAAGTCTGGATACTGGCTGAGTACTCATCTACCTACTAATGAAGATCCTCCCCCAATCCCTGGAAACATTACACTCAAACAAAGAATCTGGAAAACAAGAATACCTCCAAAGCATAAACATTTTGTATGGAGAATGCTCTCTAAGATACTACCAACTGGAAGTAATCTATCAAGAAGACATATAACGCAAGATCAGGTATGTAAGAGAAATTGGTCTGCAACTGAAACAGAGGATCATTTATTCTTTGGATGTGATTATGCTCAAGCAATTTGGAGAGCTTCTGGAATATCAAATATTCTCAATAACCCTTACGCTACACTGGAAGCCAAAATTGAAGAATGCATAAGATGCTCAACGTCATCCCGACTACAACACTTTCAAGATCTCCCAATATGGATTCTATGGAGAATATGGAAGAGTCGAAATGTACTAATATTTCAACATAAATGGATCCATTGGAGAACAACACTGAAGAATGCTTATACTGATGCAAAGGAATGGTGGAGTATTGAGAGAAAACAAGATACAGAAAATGGTCAAAATTCTACATTCAGAGGTCAGGAGCCACATAGGAAATGGAGGAGGCCGAGTAATGGTTGGTTAAAATACAATGTGGATGGATCTTTTATCAATGATGTAACTCCGGGCAAGGTTGGATGGGTTATCCGAGATGAGACAGGAAGCTTTAGGGGTGCAGTTCAAGCTACTGGTAAGAAGATTAATAATGCACTGGAGTGTGAATTTCAAGCTATTCTAATGGCCATACAACATGCTTGGAGCCAAGGGCACAAGAAAATAATCATTGAGAGTGATAGCAAAAAAGCAGTGGAAATATTGAATAATGAGAAGCTACATTTTGATGGATATAACTGGAAAAGAGAAATAAAATGGTGGCAACGTCAAATGGAGGAAGTCAAATTTTCTTGGATCAATCGACTCTCAAATACCGTAGCAGACAAGTTAGCCAAGGGGGTGACAGATGAAACTACTCAATATTTATTTCATTTCTATGTTCCAGCTTTTATAACTAATGACCTTCATCTAGACTATGT
>CAKOAT010287933.1:8870-26019 GCA_932364175.1 Eruca vesicaria subsp. sativa | reverse complement strand
TCGAGAATCGTTTTATAAAACTCGAAGAATCGTTTTATAAAACTCGAGAATCGTTTTATAAAACTCGAGAATCGTTTTATAAAACTCGAGAATCGTTTTATAAAACTCGAGAATCATTTTATAAAACTCGAAGAATCGTTTTATAAAACTCGAGAATCGTTTTATAAAACTCGAAGAATCGTTTTATAAAACTCGAGAATCATTTTATAAAGATCGAGAATCGTTTTATAAAACTAAAAGAATCGTTTTATAAAACTCGAGAATCGTTTTATAAAATTCGAGAATCGTTTTATAAAACTCGAAGAATCGTTTTATGAAACTCGAGAATCGTTTTATAAAACTCGAAGAATCGTTTTATAAAACTCGAGAATCGTTTTATAAAGCTCGAGAATCATTTTATAAAACTCGAGAATCGTTTTATAAAACTCAAAGAATCTTTTTATAAAACTCGAGAATTGTTTTATAAAACTCGAGAATCGTTTCATAAAACTTTAGAATCGTTTTATAAAACTCAAAGAATCGTTTTATAAAACGAATCGTTTTATAAAACTCGAAGAATCGTTTTATCGCGTTTTATAAAACTCAGGAGCATATTCTTCCCGCTACATTCATACGAGTAAAAGCACGCTCTTAAAAAACGCAAACTGATTTTTAATAAAGCCGCAAAAGCGGCAGGGACTCAGAGCCGCACACGGCCAGTCCGAAAACTATAACGGCCACGCTCGGCCAGATCAAAGGGTCTACAAGACTAGTCTCAAGGCCGGCAAAGGTCAAGATGCCATCGACATCATTGTGCTCGATAAACATATAACTAGACCGTAAAGGTCTTGCCGGGAAAAAGGTCATACGAACCTTAACTCCGAAACGAACTACGAAAGGCTTGATACCCTCAAAAGGGTACGTAGGCAGCCTTCACAAGGCGCGGCCCTAATCTTAAACGCTTCCCGCTCCCTGGAGAGTGGAAAGATCACTTTCAACGGACCTTTCCGACCATTAATTCCACCTAACTTAACTAAAACTGGTTAACCACTCGCAAGAACCTTACGCTAAAAGCTCACGATTCTTACGAGCTGGGGGGCTAACTGTTGGGGTCAAAATCGGTACGACGGAATTAATAGCCAAAACTTTCCGCAAGAATACAAAAAGAACAGTTTTATAAAGCTCGAGAATCGCTTTATAAAACTCGAGAAATCATTTTATAAAACTCGAGAAATCGTTTTATAAAGCCCGAGAATCGCTTTATAAAACTCGAGAAATCGTTTTATAGAGCCCGAGAATTGCTTTATAAAACTCGAGAAATCGTTTTGTAAAGCTCGAGAATCGCTTTATAAAACTCGAGAAATCGTTTTATAAAACTCGAGAAATCGTTTTATAAAGTTCGAGAATCGTTTTATAAAACTCGAGAAATCGTTTTCTAAAGCTCGAGAATCGTTTTATAAAACTCGAAAAAACGTTTCATAAAACTCGAGAAATCGTTTTATAAAGTTCGAGAATCGTTTTATAAAACTCGAGAAATCGTTTTATAAAGCTCGAGAATCGTTTTATAAAACTCGAGAATCGTTTTATAAAACTCGAGAAATCGCTTTATAAAACTCGAGAAATCGTTTTATAAAATCCGAAGATCGTTTTATAAAACTCGAGAATCGTTTTATAAAATCCGAAGATCGTTTTATAAAACTCGAGAATCATTTTATAAAACCGCAAAAAACCGCAAAAAACCGAAAAAGACGTAAAACGCGAACTAGTCGCAACTAGTTCGCCCATTGGCGATCTAAGCCGGACCCGGCTTAGATCGCCGATGGGCGAACTAAGAAACACTCTCTAGATCGCCGATGGGCGATTTAAGGGTCACTCTTTAGTTCGTCCATCGGCGTACTAAGCCGGGCCCGGCTTAGTACGCCGATGGGCGATCTAAAACATGCATGACTAGTTCGCCCATCGGAGATAATCAGAGTTCATTCTCTTGATCAAAGACACATCTACACAAGTGTTGATCAATCCACAGATCCTCACTGAAGTTCATCAACCATTTCTACCTTCTATCCATCAAAACCATCATCATCTATACTTCAAACCACCAAATCATCCTTCAAAGTATCAGGGACAAAAAGAATCTCCTCACCAGGGGTTTCATCAAGTGGTATCAGAGCAGATCTGAAGAATCTTGATCTAGGTTTGATTCTAAAAC
Source organism: Eruca vesicaria subsp. sativa (assembly GCA_932364175.1). Classification (NCBI taxonomy): domain Eukaryota; kingdom Viridiplantae; phylum Streptophyta; class Magnoliopsida; order Brassicales; family Brassicaceae; genus Eruca; species Eruca vesicaria. Next base: position 23,831 of record CAKOAT010287933.1, on the reverse strand, counting down.
TTCTCTCTTTGGTTTTGGGAATCTGTTTGATTTCTCTGCAATTTTTCTCTGGAATTTTCTCTGAAATATCTTATATTTCTATCTGTTGAATTTGCAAGAGGGCCAACCAGATATTTTTTTAAAAAAATGAAATTAAAAAAAAAATCAGAAGAAAAGTTGAAGAGAAATCCAACTTGGCTGAAGATAAATCCAGCTGGCTGAAGAGAAATCCAGCCCTGGTGGTAATGCCACTTGCAAACTAAAATCTTGCAATCTGTCTATCTCTTTCTTCTGTTTTTGGGTTGGGGTTTCTTCTCTAAAGGCTTGATCTTTGTTATTTGCTGAGATACTTGATTCACAAAAGAAATATCACAGAAAACTTGAGAGAAACACTTGAGAGACTGTCAGGCTTCGGCTATTCAAATATCTGCTAACTTTTCTTGTTGAGATTATAACAGGAAACCATGGCTGGAGATGTCAGTAAAAGAAAGGATGCAGCAAATGTGATTTTTACTAAATTGCAGATGGAAGAAATGGTGTCTGAGATCATGAAAAGAATGGAAAAGACTGGTTATTTTCAACAGAAACATGATGATGATTTCGTTGGTAATGTCTCTCGGGTTCAGAAGGATGCTAAGATAAAAATGAGGAGCCAGATGCCATCTTTCTGTGGCAGAAACGTCCATGATGCCTACTTGGAATGGGAGCAGAAAATGGAACTTCTCTTTGATTGCCAAAATTGCTCAGAAAGAGAGAATGTTAGACTGGCTACAACAGAGTTCAGTGGTGATGCCATTCAATGGTCGGATCATCTTGTTACTACCAGAAGAAGAACAGGAGAACCACAAGTTGCATCCTGGTTTGAGCTCAAATTCATCATGAAGAATCGTTTTGTTTCTGCTCATTTCAGCAGAAAACATCTGAGACAGAGCTAAGAAGAGACAAGACCTTGCCATGAATGTGATCACCCAAGGAAGTCTCCATCCCATAAGCAAAGAAGGCCAAACCCACGTCCTCTCTCAAGAGACAATAAGCCAATGTGTTCTAAGAAAGAATCAGCAATCCAAGAGCTGAAAACAGAGCCTTCTGAGGTAAAAAAGAAACTGAGACAGAAAATGAGTTTTCTCTTTTCTCTTCCCAATCTGAACTTGTTATCAGTAGTGCTTGTGATGAACTAACATGTTTTGAATCGGTGCAACCGAGTAGCATTGTTTCAGTGTCCTAGGTCTCAGAAAAACTCAGCAGGAGAAGCTCAAAAGAGTTCACTACCAGAAGAACTGTTAGAGAAGCAAAAGAAAACTGAAGCAGAAACTGATGATAAGTCATTCTCTTTGGACTCTCAAGAGAACTGTAAGGAACTTATAGAGGTTAATTTTATGCCTGATTTATTTCTTATTGTTTCTTCTGGAGATGTGAAACGTTTTGGTCTAGAAAATGTGAAAGAATTTTGTGTTTCAAATTCTATTTTTGATAACATGATTCATTCTTTTAAGAAACTTGAACCAGACAAATTCTTTGATCAAAAACGTTTACAATGTGTTCATGACAACTATCCTGGCCTTGTTTTGAGTTTTGATAATTTGTTGGAAAATAAACAAAGCTTTCATAATCCTGAAAAATAACGAGAGCTTGTTCTGAAACAACCAGATCTCTATTTTAGAAAACCTTGTGATTCTTTTACTAGCCTTAAAGATGATGGCTTTGTTATGATTTTTTCTAGGCATGAACTGGTCTCTTATGGTTTGTTTGCATTTACACATGCCTGGAAAGAACCTGTTGTTAAAAATCAACCAAAAACACTTGGAGCTAAAATCGAGTTTGATTTTTCGAAATAAAACTTTCTGATTCTTTTTCTGAAACTTATAAACCTTGGTATTTTTTGAGATCATTCCTGCAGAATTATGTTTTTTTTAGCTTTGGTGATATATTAGTGTACAAAACATTCTTTGAAAGTCTTGCTAAACTTGTGAGAAATGTGTTAAATTTATGTTGTGAAACTGAAAAATCTTGGCATGTTTTGAGATCATTCTTTGAGAATAGTGATGTTTTAAGCTCTAATGACATTCTGGTTTCCAACACTTTCTTTGATATGCATCATGATAATCTGAAACATGTGCAACAATTTCTAGGGAAAGAAAGTTTCGGTTTTGATCTGAACAAGAACATGTCTTTCCTATATGACACAGGATATCTAGTCTCTGTTTTGANTTCAAAAATCAAAGGAAGTTCCATTCTAAAACCTTACTTTGATGTTGCTTACATGTTTTCTGCTTGATCATTTTCCTTGTTCTTAATCTGTTTTCTTTTTATGTAGGAGATACAGATTTGAGGACAAATCCTTTCAAAGGAGGTGGGGATGATGCAGCCATGGTTGAGCCAGATGACTATGCGACAAAGGATAAACCGGGATGGCTGAATGGAAGCTTGAAGATGAACCAGAGGCTGGAATGGAATACAATGAGCTTATTTTGGCTATTAAAAACATGAGACACAAGGTGGAAAGATGTGGATCAGACTCATGGAAAATCTAGGACTTTCTTAATCCAAAAGAAGATCAACACACAAGTTGAGGATCCGTTCTCTCTATCTGATAAGCCAAACACAAAATTAGTGCCAAGAAGCAGCCAAAATAATTAATAATTTAGTTTTCAAAATAATTTAAGTTTTAATTAAGTTTTTCTTATTTTCTATATTTTTAGGACAATTCGGTTTGCTTTTCTTCTCTACTTAAACTCTATTTTGTTTCTGAATAAAACATTCACCTTTTTTGTCAAAATCTCTCTAAATCTGTGAACCCCTTGTTCATCTTTGAACACTGGTTGCTAAAGATTTCATTCTCCGCAAGCAAAACTTTTCTTTGATTGAATCAGAGTTCATTCTCTTGATCAACGACACATCTACACAAGTGTTGATCAATCCACAGATCCTCACTGAAGTTCATCAACCATTTCTACCTTCTATCCATCAAAACCATCATCATCTATCCTTAAAACCACCAGATCATCCTTCAAAGTATCAGGGACAAAAAGAATATCCTCACCAGGGGTTTCATCAAGTGGTATCAGAGCAGATCTGAAGGCTCTTGATTTGGGTTTGATTCTAAAACTTCTCTCTTTGGTTTTGCGAATCTGTTTTATTTCTCTGCAATTTTTCTCTGCAATTTTTCTCTGAAATATCTTATCTTTCTATCTTTTGAATCTGCAAGAGGGCCAACCAGATTTTAAAAAAATGAAATTAAAAAACAAAAAAATAAAAGAAAAGTTAAAGAGGAATCCAAATTGGCTGAAGATAAATCCAGCTGGCTGAAGACAAATCCAGCCCTGGTGGTAATGCCTCTTGCAAACAAAAATCTTGCAATCTGTCTCTCTCTTTCTTCTGTTTTTGGGTTGGGGTTTGTTCTCTAAAGGCTTGATCTTTGTTCTTTTCTGAGGTACTGGATTCACAAATAACAGGACACCATGGCTGGAGATGTCAGTAAAAGAAAGGAGGCACCAACTGTGATTTTTACTAAATTGCAGATGGAAGAAATGGTGTCTGAGATCATGAAAAGAATGGAAAAGACTGATTATTTTCAACAGAAACATGCTGATGATTTCGTTGGTAATGTCTCTCGGGTTCAGAAGGATGCTAAGATCAAAATGAGGAGCCAGATGCCATCTTTCTGTGGCAGAAACGTCCATGATGCCTACTTGGAATGGGAGCAGAAAATGGAACTTGTCTTTGATGGCCAAAATTACTCAGAAAGAAAGAATTTTAGACAGGCTACAACAGAGTTCTGTGGTGATGCCATTCAATGGTGGGATCATCTTGTTACTACCAGAAGAAGAAGAGGAGAACCACAAGTTGCATCCTGGTTTGAGCTCAAATTCATCATCAAGAAACGTTTTATTTCTGCTCACTTCAGCAGAAAACATCTGAGACAGAGCCAAGAAGAGACAAGACCTTGCGATGATTGTGAGCACTCAAGGAGGTCTCCATCCCATAAGCAAAGAAGGCCAAACCCACGTCCTCTCTCAAGAGACAATAATCCAATGTGTTCTAAGAAAGAATCAGCAATCCAAGACTGAAAATAGAGCCTTCTGAGGTAATAAAAGAAACTGAGACAGAAAGTGAGTTTTATCTTTTCTCTTCTCAATCTGAACTTGTTATCAGTAGTGATTGTGAAGAACTAACATGTTTTGAACCGGTGAAACCAAGTATCATTGTTTCAGTGTCCCAGATCTCAGAAAACTCAGCAGGAGAAGGTCAAAAAAGTTCACCACCAGAAGAAGTGTTAGAGCAGCAAAAGAACACTGAAGCAGAAACTGATGATAAGTCATTCCCTTTGGACTCTCAAGAGAACTGTAAGGAACTTATAGAGTTTAATTTTGTGCCTGATTTATGTCTTATGGTTTCTTCTGGAGATGTGAAACGTTTTGGTCTAGAAAATGTGAAAGAATTTTGTGTTTTAAATTCTATTTTTGATAACATGATTCATTCTTTTAAGAAACTTGAACCAGACAAATTCTTTGATCAAAAACGTTTACAATGTGTTGATGACAACTATCCTGGCTTTGTTTTGAGTTTTGATAAAATTTTTGGAACATAAACAAAACTTTCATAATCCTGAAAAATCAATAGAGCTTGTTCTGAAACAACCAGATCTCTATTTTAGAAAACCTTGTGATTCTTTTGCTAACCTTAAGGATGATGGCTTTGTTATGATTTTTTCTATTCATGAACTGGTCCCTTATGGTTTGTTTGCATTTACACATGCCTGGAAAGAACCTGTTGTTAAAAATGAACCAAAAACACTTGGAGCTAAACTCGAGTTTGATTTTTCTAAAATAAAACTTGTTGATTCTTGTTCTGAAACTTATAAATCTTGGTTTTTTTTTAGATCATTCCTGCCGAATGATGTTGTTTTGAGCTTTGGTGATATATTAGTGTACAACACATTCTTTGAAAGTCTTGCTAAACTTGTGAGAAATGTGCTAAATTTATGTTGTGAAACTGAAAAATCTTGGCATGTTTTGAGATCATTCTTTGAGAATAGTTATGTTTTAAGCTCTAATGACATTCTGGTTTCCAACACTTTCTTTGATATGCATCATGATAATCTGAAACATGTGCAACAATTTCTAGGGAAAGAAAGTTTCGGTTTTGATCTGAACAAGAACATGTCTTTCCTATATGACACAGGATATCTAGTCTCTGTTTTGAGTGTCCAGGATCAACAGGTTCAGTCTCAAAGGAGNTTCAAAAATCAAAGGAAGTTCCATTCTAAAACCTTACTTTGATGTTGCTTACATGTTTTCTGCTTGATCATTTTCCTTGTTCTTAATCTGTTTTCTTTTTATGTAGGAGATACAGATTTGAGGACAAATCCTTTCAAAGGAGGTGGGGATGATGCAGCCATGGTTGAGCCAGATGACTATGCGACAAAGGATAAACCGGAATGGCTGAGTGGAAAGCTTGAAGATGAACAAGAGGTTGGAATGGAGCACAATGAGCTTATTTTGGCTATTAAAAACATGAGACACAAGGTGGAAAGATGTGGATCAGACTCATGGAAAAGCTAGGACTTTCTTAATCCAAAAGAAGATCAACACACAAGTTGAGGGTCCGTTCTATCTATCTGATAAGCTGGCTACAAAATTAGTGTCAAGAAGCAGCCAAAATAATTAATAATTTAGTTTTCAAAATAATTTAAGTTATAATTAAGTTTTCTTATTTTCTATAATATTAGGACTTTTCGGTTTGCTTCTCTACTTAAACTCTATTTTGTTTCTGAATAAAACATTCACCTTTTTTTGTCAAAATCTCTCTAAATCTGTGAATCTCTTGTTCAGCTTTGAACACTGATTGCTAAAGAGTTCATTATCTGCAAGCAAAACTTGTCTCTGATTGAAATCAGAGTTCATTCTCTTGATCAAAGACACATCTACACAAGTGTTGATCAATCCACAGATCCTCACTGAAGTTCATCGACCATTTCTACCTTTCACCCATCAAAACCATCATCATCTATCCTTCAAACCACCAGATCATCCTTCAAAGTATCAGGGACAAAAAGAATCTCCTCATCAGAGGTTTCATCACTCAGGGCGATGCAATAGTCTTTCTTGTGACCGTGGTCATTGTGGAAGTCGCATAATCGGTTGGGGTTCTGATTAGCGTCTGCGGCCTTCATCTTGGGAGGCCATTTAACTTGCTGGCCCATTTGCCTTAAGACGTGTACCAGCTCAGGTTTTGAGATGGACAAGTGAGAGACGTCAGGCCATGTTGATACGCTCATTCCTTCGAGTTGAGGTAGGGGGCAATTCAGATATCTGCTCCTACTATGCCTACTGGCTTCCCTTGGGTGCCTGGACTGGGACCCTTCGTCGCGAGCGTTTCTGAACTGCTTGCTCGCCTAGGCTCCTGCTTCTTCTGGGACTTAGCTCGACTCGTGACGTCCTCTTCCCATTTAACTTGGTTAGCTCCTTGTACAGGTCCTTGTCAGGGAGCATGCCTCTCTTGAAGGCAGAGATAGCAGTCCCTACTTTGCAATCAGGAATGGCTAATTTTTCCTGGATGAAGCGTGCGATGTAGGCCCTAAGAGGGAAGGGAGAGATCATCGCAATGCTTTTCCAGTTTCCTGCTGCTGGCGAACTGCTCTACTAAATTGTCGCTGAGTTCTGCGAAGGACCTTATGGACTTCGTAGGGAGGTTGATGTACCATTGGAGGGAAGGACCGGTCAGAGTTGACCCGAAGCCCCTGGACATGGCAGGTTCTCTCATTCCTTGGGGGACTTATGCTGTCAGAATCCGCTGCTTGTAGAGAGCCACATGGTTGTCTGGATCGCTGGTCCCATCGTAGGTCTTCATGGTAGGTAATGAGAATTTGCTCGGCATCTCGACTGAAGCGATCTTTTCCACGAAGGGTGTCTCGGAGTAGGAGTTAGGGTCACTCCTCCTGATGGGGGGAGCTACGCCTTGAAGCCTTTCTACCATCGATTGGATAGTGTTGAATCTTTCGGAGAACATTTTCTCGAGGCATGCTACAGCTGCTGGATCTGAGATCGAGGGATCTTCGGGTGAGTATTCCTCGTCCTCCATATCAGAGTCACTGCTGATGGTGACCCGTGTCTTCCTTGTCGTAGTTTCCTTACCCTCGGGTTCATTACCGCCGGGGCTGTATGCCGAGATGCGTCGTCTTCGTCGATAAGAGTGTCGAGGGAGGGCATGGTTCGGACCCGGGATCAAAACCTCCGACGCTTGTTGCTGTTCTTCCCGAGATCTTGATTTTCTTCTTAGAGAAGATTGTTTTCGGCTTCGAGTGCCCCTACTGTTGGGAAAAAAATATCCAGGCACCAGATTCCTCCAGCCCCGGGCTGGGCACCGTCCTCTAAACCTCTGCTCCTAAGGGACCCAGGGCCGTAACCCTTCACTCAGGTTCCCCAGGCCCATCCCATGCTCCAAAACCGACCCTTGAGTAAAATGGAAGTTCTCCATTTAAGGAAACTCTCTCATATTCGCAAATATGGAAGAGTTTAACCTAATGCAAGCCGACATCTACACCTATATAAGGGGAACCCAAACCCTAGAATATGGGATCAACACTTTAGAGATTGAGAGACTAGATCTAGGCGGCTAGGATTAGGGTTCATACATACACCAACATTGTAGCCCCTTTTTCGAATACCTAATAAGATCTCTCTTTCTTTACTTGTTTTCTTGCTTGCTTGTTTCTCTTGACTTCTTCTTACCTCATACAAACATCCTCGCTTCTCTCTATTTTCGTACGAACCTTCTTGTGCTCCGTAGTACTAAAATGACCCTACACAAAAATACCATAACAGCTTGGCGCTAGAAGGAGTGAGTTATCCAACTACGTGACAGTGACACCAGAAGACTCAACCGGAGCTACTCCGAGAGAAGACGAGCTCCTCGATCAGCTCAACACCCTCCGGGGAGAAGCCACTGAGCTCCACGAGGCTCGAGAAACAGCCGGCAATAGTTTAGAGCTTCTCCAAGAAGTTCAAACCCTTAAAGCTAAACTCAACGAGCACACCCAACAGCTAGAACAGAGTGCAGAGAAGTTAGGAGCACTTGAAGCCGAAAACCATCTTCTCCAAAAGGAGAACCATGATCTCGGAAAGAACAGCAAAAAGCGCCGAAGATTTCGAACCTGAGTTCGAACCATGCCCTCCATCGATACTCTTACCAACGAAGATGAAGCAACTCAGTATACAGCATCCGGCGATAAGGAACCTGAGGGCAAGGAAACTACGACAAGGAGGGCCCGAGTAACTATCAGCAGTGACTCCGATATGAAGGACGAAGAATACTCACCCAACGACCCCCTTATCTCAGATCCAGCCGCCGTGACAAGTCTCAGGAAGATGTTCTTCGAGTGATTCAACACCATCCAGCCGATGGTGGAAAGGCTTCGAGGTGTAGCTCCCCCCATCAGGAGGAGTGACCCTAACTCGTACTCCGACACGCCCTTTGTGGAAGAGATCGCCTTAGTCGAGATGCCAAGGAAATTTTCCTTCCCTACCGTGAAGACCTACGACGGGACCAGCGATACGGACAACCACGTGGCCCTCTACAAGAAACGGATGCTAACGGCAGCAATCCCCCGAGGACTGAGAGAACCTGCCATGTGCACGGTCTTCGGCTCAACCCTGACTGGTCCTTCCGTCCAGTGGTACATCAATCTCCCTACGAAATCTATAAGGTCCTTTGCAGAACTCAGCGATAAGTTCGTGGAGAAATTTGCCAGCAGCAGAAACTTGGAGAAGAATTCTGACGATCTCTACAAAGTACTCCAGCACAGAGCTGGACCTCTCACGGCCTATATCGCGCGCTTCAACCAAGAAAAAGTTGCTATCCCTTAGTGCAGGGACGGCTATCTCCGCCTTCAAAAGGAGCCTGCTCCCTAACGGGGACCTGTACAAGGAAGGAACTGACCAAGTACCAGTGTAAAACAATGGAGGACGTTCTGTCCAAGGCCTGGGCCCAAGTGAGATGGGAAGAGGACGTCGCGAGCCGAGCCAAGGCCCAACAGAAGCAGGAGCCTAAGCCAAGCAAGCAGCTCAGAAACGATCGCGGCGAAGGATCCCAATCCAAGCCCCCAAGGAAAGCTGGTGGACATAGCAGGGGCAGACATCCGAATCGCCCCTACCTTGACTCAAAGGAATAAGCATATCTACATGGCCCGACATCTCCCACCTGACTATTTCAAATCCCAAGCTGGTAAGCGTGCTAACGCAGATGGGTCAGCAGGTCAAATGGCCTCCTAAGATGAAAGACGCGATGGTGCGACTTCCACCATGACCATGGTCACAAGATGGAGGACTGCATCGCCATGAGGTTGGAAGTCAACGAGCTCCTCAAGAAGGGGCATCTAAAGGAATTCCTCTCCGACTAGGGCAAACGCCACTAGATTAAGGGAGCCGCGAACCTGCCCTCAGAAACGAAGCCCATGTCACCCCCGCACCAAGATCGAGTTATCCATGTTATCTCCGGAGGCTCGGAGATAAGCGGTATAAGCCATGCGGACACTAAGCACAGCACCAGAAACGCAAGACACGGTCGTGAGACAAGGGATCCAAAGCGCCTGCTCCTCGGGACAGACGAGATCAGTTTCACTACCAAGGAGCAGGAGAGGGTCCTGGCTCCTCATCATGACGCCCTGGTCGTCTCTCTCACCGTAGCAAACTGCTTAGTGAGGCGGATCCTGATAGACAACGGTAGCTCCAGCAACATCATCTTCCTCCCAGCCTACACCGATCTAGGGTTGGAGGAAAAGACACTAACAAGGAAGGTTACTCCGCTTATAGGCTTCAGTGGAGAGGTAAAGAACACCTTGGGAGAGGTAATCCTTCTAGTATACGCCGAAGGAATAAACCAACCAACGAAGTTTCTCGTTGTCGACTGCGCATCCTCCTACAACATGATATTGGGTCGGGCTTGGATCCACGACATGGGGGTTATACCCTCAACTCTCCATCAATCCATCAAATTCCTTACGTATTGGGGCATCAGGGTAGTCAAAGGAAATCAGGAGAATGGCAGGCCCTGCTTTCAAACCACATTAAAAGTGAAGAGTCCGGTATTATAGCAATTAACAAAAGGCCCTCCGGCCTTGCATATGGAGGCGCCCGAGGTAGAAGATATGGACGCGATACCTCTGGAGGAAGAAGACCCGGACCGGAAACTGTTGATAGGATCCAAGCTTCCCACATGGTTAAGGCAGAGATTAATCGTTTCGTCCGCTCCAACTCCGGCCCTATTTCTAGGTCCATCTGATCATGGTAATCACTTCATTCCCCATAAAAGCTTTTCTCCACAAGCCCGAGATATCAGGACGCCTTACGAAGTGGGCGATTGAGCTCGGGGAATATGACATAGTCTTCAAACCTGCTACGGCCATCAAATCACAAGTCCTGGCTGAATTCTCACCTTTTATGCTTCCGATCCCGGAGTCAGAGGTTGATTTCCAGGGTTCAGCATGAGGAAGAGGAGAATGGACTCTACATGTCGACGGTTCCAACAACAGAGAGGGGCAGGAGTAGGCCTGGTCTTAACCTCCCCCACTGGTGAATCGGCAGCAAGAGCGATAAGATGCAACTTTAAAGCTACAAACAACGAAGCCAAGTATGAGGCCCTAATCGCAGGCCTCTCACTCGCCAAGCAGATGGGAGCAGAGGAGATCCAGGTCTTCTGCGAATCCAAACTAATCATCAGCCAGGTCAAAGATGATTACCAGGCCAAGGACGCTAGTATGATCAGATATGTTGCTGTAGCGAAACGCCTGATCGAAAGATTCCAGATCTGTAAGCTTACCCAAGTTCCCAGAGAACAAAATTTGCAGCCCGACTCCCTACCTAACCTAGGGTCCGCCCTTGAAACCACTAGCCAGATGAAGATTCCCCTGCTAGTACTCCAGTGGCCGGCGACGGACAAAGAAGGGGATCCCAAAGAAATCTCCGTCATCGACGAAGGAGAAACCTGGATGACCCCTATAATCGAATACCTTTTGCACGACCTCCTCCCAGAGGACCGAAGCAAAAGCCGAAAGATAAAGAGGCAAGCAGCAACATACTGCGTCACCAAAGGAAAATTATACCGAAGGTCCTTTTCAGGACCATACCTGCGATGTCTCACCCTAGGGAAGCGGCCCGGATCATAGTAGAGCTCCATGAAACTCCAGCGGCCAAAGCCTAGTGCTCAGAGCCAGAACAGCCGGCTAATTATGGCCCACGATGGCCAGCGACACCCTCCAAAAATCTAGGTCCTGCGATCAATGCCAGAGGCACGCCCCGATCTCCAACTTCCCTCCAGAGAACCTGAAGTCTCTAAGCTCTCTGTGGCCCTTTCGAAAGTGGGGCATGGACATCGTCGGAAAATTCCCAATGGCACCGGGGCAAAAGATATTCCTCCTCATAATAACTGACTACTTTACAAAATGGGTAGAGGTCAAGGCCCTAGCCACGATTACTATAGAGAAAATAAAGAAGTTCATATGGACAAACGTGATAACCCGCTTCGGCACGCCACAAGAGATAGTCACAGACAACGGGCCCTTGTTCACGAGCCACGACTTCAGAAAATTATGCCAAGAGTGGAACATCAAGCTCTCCTTCTCCGCACCATGGCACCCACAGTCAAACGGCTAGGCCGAATCTACAAACAAAACAATGGTCAACATGATCAAGAAACGCCTGGAGAAATCCCACGGGGGCAGGGCAGAAGAGTTACACGGAGTCCTCTTTGCTTATCGGACCACTACGAAAACAGCCACTCAAGAAACTCCATTCTCACTAGTCTACGAAATGGAATCCGTGATACCCACGAGGTACACGTCAGAACGACTGTCTCCGACCCATCTCCAGTAGGAAAACAATAAATTATTGACCCTAAGCCTGGATCTACTTGACGAAAAGAGAGAGGCTTCTCTCCTAAGTAACATTTCCTATCAACAAAAAGTTGCCAGGAGCTATAACGAGAAAGTCAGGACCAGAACCTTCCAGTAAAGAAACTGGGTCTTGCGACGAGTCTGCGACCATACTAAAGACAAATCTGCAGGGAAGCTGGCCCCAGGTTGGGAAGGCCCCTACATAATATTTTGAGTGCAGGGGGCAGGAGCCTACAAGCTGCAAGACAGCAAAGGAAAGGTCCAACCTAACTGGTAGAACGCCCTGCACCTCAAGCTCTACCATTTCGAATTAGATCTGCGGATTGGGTTTTCTACAGATACCTACCTATCTATATATTTTAAGTACATTGGTCTCCTGCTCCTATGTATGCTTTAAACGTCTACGTTCTAAGCTTATATAACATATTTTAGTTCCGACTAAAGGAGTCACATGAATTCCAACGAACTTAAAAGGGGCATACTAGCTGGATCAAACCCAAAGGGGAACCTCGATCATGGCAAACCCTACGTCTACGTGAAATGACTCACATACAAAACCACCAAGCGGGACCAGGCCCCAAGGGGCACCTCGGTCCTAGCAAACCTTGCATCTATGTGACATGTTTAACATATAAAACACTTGGGTATGCGAATTGGAACAGGCTTGATCAGCCTTAATACAATGTCGACAATACCTCAGCACCTACGTAGAGGCCTCGAGCCGTAATCTACAAGGGGGCCACACGTACTAGTGAATCAATCCCTGCATCAAACATGCCCCGAGCTAAACGAGGTGCAGGGGGCATGACGTATAACTGCAGAGTACTGACATCAGCCCCATGGTTTCAGGGAGCAGACGGTGCACAAAACCCTGGGAGCACTTCCATCCTGCTTATCCAGACGTGGAAAGTAGCAAGTCTGGTACGTGGCTCACTACTTCCTAGTAAACCCACCCCAGCACAAACATATAAGACTGAGTGTGGCTTTCTACCGAAAGCAGAGTGCAGCTTTACAGGATCTCGATAGTGGCCCAAGTGGTAGAATGCGAATCCTTACCTGAGATTGGTAGTGGCCCACCTAAGCGGGGCAGAATACGATCCCGATGCAACAAGCCTCCGGGCCATAAATGTTCAAAATTCCAAATTTTACATTTTTACCCGAGATCAGTAGTGGCCTACCTAAGGGGGACAGAATATGATCTCAAAGATAACGACCTCAGGATCCGACCCCAGGGTCCCAGATGTTCAAAATTCCGAATTTTACATCTCTTACCTACTCACCTCCGGGTCCAGGTCAAGCACCTTAAAATCTATTCGGAGACCTTAGGGTTCTGAGCAAATTCCTTGTTGGTGTCAAAATCGGTCACGACGGAATCAATGGCTAAAAGTATCCGCAATAGTAAAATTAAAAATACGTTTTATAAAACTCCAAAGATCGTTAGATAAAACTCGAGAATCGTTTTATAAAACTCAGAGATCGTTTTATAAAACTCGAGAATCGTTTTATAAAACTCGAGAATCATTTTATAAAACTCGAAGAATCGTTTTATAAAACTCGAGAATCGTTTTATNATCGTTTTATGAAACTCGAGAATCGTTTTATAAAACTCGAGAATCGTTTTATAAAACTCGAGAATCGTTTTATAAAACTCGAGAATCGTTTTATAAAACTCGAGAATCGTTTTATAAAACTCGAGAATCGTTTTATAAAACTCGAGAATCGTTTTATAAAACTCGAAGAATCGTTTTATAAAACTCGAAGAATCGTTTTTCGTTTTATAAAACTCGAGAATCGTTTTATAAAACTTGAGAATCGTTTTATAAAACTCGAGAATCGTTTTATAAAACTCGAGAATCGTTTTATAAAACTTGAGAATCGTTTTATAAAATTCGAGAATCGTTTTATAAAACTAGAGAATCGTTTTATAAAACTCGAGAATCGTTTTATAAAACTCGAGAATCGTTTTATAAAACTCGAAGAATCGTTTTATAAAACTCGAGAATCGTTTTATAAAACGCGAGAATAGTTTTATAAAACTCGAGAATCGTTTTATAAAACTCGAGAATCATTTTATAAAACTCGAGAATCGTTTTATAAAACTCGAGAATCGTTTTATAAAACTCGAGAATAGTTTTATAAAACTCGAGAATCATTTTATAAAACTTGAGAATCGTTTTATAAAACTCGAGAATCGTTTTATAAAACTCGAAAATCGTTTTATAAAACTCGAGAATCATTTTATAAAACTCGAAGAAACGTTTTGTCAAACTCGAAGAATCGTTTTACGAAACCGCAAAAAACCGAAACAGCCGTAAAACGCGAACTAGTCACGACTAGTTCGCCCATGGGCGAACTATGCCGGCCCGGCTTAGTTCGCCGATGGGCGAACTAGGGACACTCTACTAGTTCACCCATCGGCGAACTAAGCCGGTCCCGGCTTAGTTCGCCGATGGGCGAACTAAGGACACTCCACTAGTTCGCCGATGGGCGAACTAAGAAACACTCAACTAGTTCGCCCATTGGCGAACTAGTCCTGTCCCGGCTAGATCGCCAATGGGCGAACTAAGAGGTACTGACTTTGCTCCACTGGTTCTTTTCGCCTAGTTTGCCATATGGCGACCTAGCCAAGCTGAACTAGCTCGCCGTACGTCGAGCCGACCATCCCGAGCCTCGATCTCCCGCATCCTCGATTCAAAACTTACGTCTTTTGACACGGTCGCATTCTGAACCACGGCCGAAACGTCTCCCATTCCGTCTCGATCCGACCTATCATTCAAGTTTTACGATAAAAACCATAAAACTTCGCTTTCTCGGAAAGAACTTGAGGAAATCGTATAAAACGGCAACGGTTAAACGAAACACCGAACATTGCCTAATCTATACGATTTATTCGAGGTTTCTCGTTAAAATCATAAAAAACTCGTTTTAAATAAAAAACGTCGAGAGAATCGTAAAAAAACGGCATCGGATCAGGAAACGGTCTCGTTAAAGTCGTAAAACGGTTTTTATCGTAAAACGGCCCGAAAGGTCCTAAAACACGATAAAAACCCATCTCGCGACGTTAACGAAATCAAACCCCAAGATACGATAACGCT
>CAKOAT010287822.1:0-27469 GCA_932364175.1 Eruca vesicaria subsp. sativa | reverse complement strand
CGAGGAGCCCACTACTGCATCCGTCGTTTCGTCTAGAATAGCCTTGACTTCTCCTGCAAGAACGGACGAATCCACTGGAGGAACGTCGCTCGATACGGCATCTTCCTCAGCGTCGCTATGATCCATCTCATCTTGAAACAAGAGAAACTCGGAAAGCCGAGCATCCTGTGGATATGCCGGAGGATTGTCACCGGATGGAACCTCATGGTTTTGCTGATCACCTTGGGAAGAAAACATCTTAAGAGTTTTCCTAGAGAGAAGTTGGAGAGAAACTTGAAAGATGGAAGATATGAGAAGTAATGATCCAATACTTATAGAAAAAAAAAAGGCTCTCTCTCGCAATAAGACGAATCTCAGCTGTAGATTCCGATTAAAACCTAACTTCATCCGGCCGCAAAATTTCTTCAAGAAATTGCGGACTGGGGCTAACTGTTGGTGTCAAAAACCGTACTCTCGAAATCAACGTCCGCGATAGCTTCTGTAAAAGAGAGATCATTACTTCCCGCAAAAGTGATTTTATAAAACTCGAGAATCGTTTTATAAAACTCGAGAATCGCTTTATAAAACTCGAGAATCGTTTTATAAAACTCAAGAATCGTTTTGTAAAACTCGAGAATCGTTTTATAAAACTCGAGAATCGTTTTATAAAACTCGAGAATCGCTTTATAAAACTCGAGAATCATTTTATAAAACTCGAAGGTCGTTTTTATAAAACTGAAAAGTCGTTTTATGAAATCCGAAGATCGTTTTATAAAATTTGAGAATCGTTTCACAAAACCGCAAAAAACCGAAAAAGCCGTAAAACGCGAACTAGTCGCAACTAGTTCGCCCACCGGCGATCTAAGCCGAACCCGGCTTAGATCGCCGATGGGCGATCTAAGAAACACTCTCTAGATCGCCCATCGGCGATCTAAGAAACTTCCCGAACACTCCGCGTCTCGATTTCCGCATTCCCGATCCGAAACTTACGTCTTTCGACAAGGTCGCGTTCTAAATCACGGTCGAAATATCTCTCGTTCCATCTCGATCCGACTTACCGTTCGAGTTTTACGATAAAAACCGTAAAACTTCGTTTTCTCGGAAACGACTCGAGGAAATCGTATAAAACGGCAACAGTTAAACGAAACGCCGAACATTGCCTAAACTATACGATTTATTCGCGATTTCTCGTTAAAATCGTAAAAAACGTGCTTTTAATAAAAAACGCCGAGTAAGTCGTAAAAAACGTGTTTTTAATAAAAAAGTCGAGTAAATCGTAAAACTTCACGATTAACTCGAGAAATTTATTAAAACGACGTCAGATCAGGAAATGATCCCGTAAAAAGTCGGAAAACGGTTTTATCGCAAAACGGCCCGGGAGGACCTAAAACGCGATAAAAACCCATCTCNNGATCCCGTAAAAAGTCGGAAAACGGTTTTATCGCAAAACGGCCCGGGAGGACCTAAAACGCGATAAAAACCCATCTCGCGATTTTAACGGAATCTAACCCGCAGATTTGATAACATTTTGACGGTTTACTCGCAGAAGGCAAATAAAAGTCAAGTTTGAACATAAAAGGAAGGTTTAAAGAGAAATAGAAGATTTCCGCTGAAGAAAAGGAAGGATCGAGAAGAATGGAAAATTCCCGATTTAAGTCAAATCTGGGCGAAATGGAAAGATCGGATTGCCAAGACAAGGAGTATATAAAGAGGAGGTCTAGGGCAGAAGCAAGGGACGAAAATCAGACCTAGAAGAGACGGCTGCTAACTTAGAATTTAGGATTTAGCGTTTAGACTAGCAATTCTGATCCTTAGAACGTTTCAACGTCTAAGTTCTTCAATTCTACTTGTAACAGTTGTCGATTCTTATTCAATAAAAGCTTTCTTACGATTTCTTATCTCTTTGTTCTTTGTTGTTCATCCATATTCCTCTAAATTCATTTGTTTTAGTGATTTCCGCAGAGATCCGGGGCCTCAGGAGAATTAGGGTTTTCGCCCTAAGTTTCCATATTTACGGAAAATTGACAGTGCGAATTTCGGTTCCCACAGAGAACAGTCTGCTGGTTTTAGGGCAAGACCTAGGTTTACTTTCGGTTTTAAAGCTTTGCGATGACTAGTCAGATTTTGTTTTGTCTATTACGATTTTAACCTTATTTCGTACCGATTTAAAGTCCGCGATATGTTCTCGGCTTATACGACTTGTCTGGTAGAAATCGAGCATCTCCGAAGGTCCTGGAAAAAAATTTGGATTTTTTTTATAGCGCGCTATTTTATCCTAGTCGGATGTATAAGGACCAGTGGGTCGTATGCGTTTTTTTAAGACGAAAGATGTGCTCGGCGGGGCCAATCGACAAGATTTTTTGATTTTATAGTCACGGGTGGACTTGCGGATATTTCTCTAAGATGTTTAGGCAACGTCTCGCCGATTCATTTCGGAACATTCATATTTTTACGATGTATAATTTTTTTGTCGAAATCGACCAAATGTTTTTTTTAGCTTACTGCGGAAGTAATTTCTGAAAGTGTTCGGAATTCAAGTTTTGTTGTTGGATTATGTTTTTCGATAAAGGAGAGATTTTGCAATATATTCAAATTTTGTCTTTATTAAAATGTTTCAAAAATCTAGAGTAGAAAGCGAATATATATATATTTAAAATACGGGAGTATACGAATACTCGTATACGTACCCACTACCCCCCCCCCCCCCCCCCCCCGTTTTTAGAGAGGGGGATAGCTGAACTCGTCTTTAGGCAAGCTGCCTACGTATCCCTTTCGGGAATCAAGCCATCTCGTAGTTCTGGTTGGTTGTGCGAGTGTGTCTTACTCGGCTATTGCAGATGCATCGATCGCTTCAGTCGCTGGATAAATGTCTTTTTCCGGGTTTTTCTCCTCTGGTTGGGTAGAAGCGATGGGTTCGGAAGATTGTTGCTTTTCGACCGTTGCTGATTTTGGGTCGTTTTCCGCGGCTGGCGGAGCTGATTTCGCCCACTTCGGTTTTACGGTGGCGATAGCCATTTTTCTCAGCTTATGTTCCGCTAAAAAGCATGATCGCGACTGTCTTTGGCATCACCAAATTGCTAGGACTCCCGTAGTTGTCGGGAACTTGATGCCTAAGTGGTACGTCGACAGGAACGCCTTCATCGCGTTTATCCAAGGCATTCCCTTGATTACACTGTAGATGGACTGTCGATCGACAACGGTGAAGGTAACAATTTTGGTTACTTCTTTTGCGGCCACCGGGAGTCGGACTGATCGTAGAGTCATAGCCGTTTCGCCGGAGAAACTGGTCAACGGCTTTGGAATTGGTTCGATTTCCGTTAATCCGATTCCCATTCGCGTCAAAGTGTCATGGAAGATCACGTTGATGGTGCTTCCGGTATCAATGAGTACTCGAGCGACCTCTAAATTTCTTATGACTAGGTCGATGACGAGAGGATCAGCGTATGGGTGGTCGATGCCGGAAGTTTCGGCTTCCTCGAAGGCGATTACTCCTCTTGGAGTATCATCCGACGTTTTAGGCCAACTTGAGCCTGTCTCGGCTTTTCGCCGATAGGAATTGATGGACGAGATGGTGTCGTAGTAGTATTACGTTTCGCCGATGAACATGTTGACCTTTCGGCGGTTAGAATCGTTCCCTTGCTCGTCTTGTCTTTGTCCGCGTTTCTCGCCTATTTGGTTCCCTTGAGGCGAATTTTCTGCCTGCAGGTTCCTGTCGTTTCTCGGAGGGCGGTCTGAATCGCGGATGAGATCCTTTATGCTGGATACTTTGGAGAGTTCTCCCGCGAGCAGTTTTGAGTCGCGAGAACCATTCGAGCTCTTCTCCTTCTAGGTTTTCGACGAAGAGACGACAGTAACCTGTGTTTTTCTCGCTTTCCTTGAGCTTGGCTTGACCCATAGTGATCTGGAAGGCCTGTAGGTGCGCTTTGGGATCGGTCGTCCCATCGGAAGTTGGCACTTTGAGCTTTCCAGGATCATGCAGCTTAGTCTCGGTGATACGAGCCGTAAAAGGTGTTTTCCGAGATTCGTACAGCAGTCGATCAATTTTGGGCTTGGCGCTAGTGGCATGGTGAATTCGAGATTTCACTACTTTTATCGCTACGGCCGTTTTTGTGATATTATCACGGAGATCGCGAATCTCAGTTGGGTCGCCAGATGTTTTCCGACCCCACCGGCGTTTGCTGCGAGTAACTTGAAATCGTTCCACGGCCGTTTTCACATACTCCATGTAATAGAGCTCGTCCTCGTCCTCGGTGGGAGAGTGTTCGAGAGAAGAATCAGACTGAGGACTGCGATCTTTCCTCCTTTTTGGATGAACGTCAGCGTCTTCCTCCGAAGGATCGGATTGGTCGCTGGTATCCAGATTCACTCTTTCGACACAGTCGTCCTCAATCTTGTGTTCGAAAGAAGGAGATTTTTCCGAGTCTTTTTGTGTCGCGTCAGGGTTATCTTTCTCGGAGGTTTGCCCCGGTTGATTATCCTGCTCGGTTCTGGGATGATCCATAGAAGTTGCGAAATCGAGTCTTTTTCCATGGATTTTCATAGTTCCGCGGGGGCGGATAGCTTTGGTTCTTGCGGTTAAGGTTTCAACCTGTTTCGCGAGAGATCCCACTAGCTTATCCTGTTCATCCGTCCTTTTTTGGTAGGCAGAGAGTGCCTCCTGCAGCGTCGTAGTGTTGGCCGTACCGTTAACTGTAGTGACGTTTGCTGCTGGAGTTTGAGTTTCATCGTTCACGTTGACATCGGATGGTTGTTCTTTTGTCATCGTAATTGACTGAGCGTGATGTGGTCTGAGAGTTAGATAGATCCGTAACCCCCCCTTCTTCTAGCGCCGAACTGTGGGCACCGAAATTCACACCGTCGATTTCCGTGAATAAAGGAAATTAGGGAAAACCCTAATTTCCCAGAGGTCCCGGCTATCTGCTTAACCACACGCAAACAATCATATTACGACAAAAGATAGTGATGTAAACGAGAATTGAAAAGAGAGCAAAGAGGTTCTTATTCCGATTTTTCGTAAGGTTGGTACAACGAGGTTAGCCTTGGCCACAAGAGATGACGGCGAGTTTCCTAGATTTAGCAACCTAAGACTAAAACCCTAGTTGAGACACAGCTCGATAACAAAAACGGAAATCTGCATAAATGCTCTAAATTTGTGTGAAGAGAGTTCTGAATGTCCATTTGCTTCTGTCCTCGACCTTCTGCTTATATACTCCTTCTCTAGGCGGTTTGGTCTTTTCTTTTCCGCCTTGATCCGCGCTTATCGGAAATCTTCCATTTATCTCGATCTTTCCATTTTTCTTCGGAAAACTTCTATATATCTTCAATATTGACATTTATCCTCTTTTGCGGATAATAGGAAAACTGTCATTGTATCTTTGGGCTGGACCTGATTCAAAGTCATGAGTGGGCCTTTATCGCGTTTTAGGACCTTTCGGGCCGTTTTATGACTTTAAACGAGATCGTGTCCTGATACGATGCCGTTCTTAAGTAAACATCTCTAATTAAACGTATGGTTTGGAAATATTCGGTTTTTCGTTTAACCATTGCCGTTTTATACGATTTACTCAAGGTTTTACAGGAAAACGCATCTTTTGCGATTTTTTATAAAAACTCTCGATTTAATCGCATAGTTTGCCAATGTTCGGTGTTTTGTTTAACTGTTGCCGTTTTATACAATTTACTCGAGGTTTTACGAGAAAACGTGTCTTTTGCTGTTTTTAAAAAAAACATCACGACTTAATCATATAGTTTGGCATTGTTCGGTGTTTCGTTTAACCGTTGCCGTTTTATACGATTTACTTGAGGTTTTACTAAAAACACGTCTTTTATGGTTTTTATCGTAAAACTCAAACGGTAAGGCGGATTGAGACAAAACGAAAGAAATTCCGATTATGGTTCAGATTACGATTGAGTCGAGGGGCATAGATGGTTGAACTCAGATTGCCTGTGGGCGAGTTGGACAGAGGTGTTCAGCTCGTCAACGAGCAAGGTTGTTACATGTGTGGTCAGCTCACCCATTGACGAGCTGGGCAGATGTGTTCAGCTTGCCAATGGGCGATCTGGTCACAGGTATGGTCAGCTCGCCTATTGGCGAGCTGGTCACATGTGTGGTCAGCTCGCCAACGGACAGGTGCGTTTAGCTCAGTTCTGATCTTTTCTTGTTTTCTCGACCCGAGATCCTTGCGGAGAACGTAAGGAGAAGTGCCCGTAAGTGTTGATTCTGATCTTAACAATAGTTTTAATATCTCTAGGAGTTTGGACGTTACGGGCGTTTTTTGTTAAATCGACTTCCAAGATGACGATTGTTAGTGTTAAGGAAATACTATGTTCAGAGAATCCATAGATTTGTTCTTGACTCTTTTTCGCATATTTAAAACCTATTTTCATATTTGCAGAAAGTTTTGGTCGTTGATTCCGTCGTAACCAATTTTGACCCCAACAATTGGCATGAAAGCTTGTTTAGCCATGTAGCCAAGGACGTTGTTGCCAAAGGATTACACCATGACATTTTCGTGCTATCAATAAGGTCGAGTCGGTTAGAATCGTCCATACGGGAGATGCCGTAACCCAATTCGGCTTTGAAGGAAAGGCGTAATTGGGCCAGGGACGAATAGCGTTTATCGAGATTGATAGGCCGAGTATGTCCATGGTGGTAGAAAATGTTTTTCCACTTTAGGGTTAATTTATACGATGAAATTTTCATCTAATGTTTCCTTTATTCGTATGGAAGTTTTTTCATTTTTACCCGAGGGAGACAAAGCCGAAGAAGCTTGATGTTTTACCAAAGGTTATTTCACCGAGATCTAGTCTTGAAATATTTTTGTAGGTTTCTTGAGCGAAATGAATCAGTTAAAAAGCGATAGACTTAGTCGACGAGCGGGGAGGACGTGTTCTCTTTGTCGTATTTGATGTTACTTTTGTTCTCGATTTTGCTTTGTCGCAAATGTTTTTGATCTTTTTCCGTGAGTCGGTTGGTTCAACGGAAAATGAGAGCGATGCTTTGATACATGAACATTTCTCGTATAATGACTCTTATACGAAACTCGTTTTATCAAGTCGGAGAAGATTTTTATGACTTTAGCAAACCATCGCCTTTCATTCTGAAATTTGGCAATTCCTCGATACATAGCTTACATACCCGGCTCAACATTCTTGGAAAACTAAAGAATCGAGGGTCCAGAAGAGAATTGGCCATTTAATCTTGTAAACTAATCGAGACCGAAATTGGAAAAAGAGATACTAACAGAGAGGAATAACCAATCGATGAAAGAACATGAAACCATTCTGTTTCAATAGAGGTACGAGAAACGGTTAGGGGCAATAAAGTAGGTGAAGTGGTTGGATTTTGCAAGCTGTTCCAACCACTGCTGGATGTGATTCCAAGAGCCGAACGAGAATGAATACCGCACAGTTTTCTAAAGGAATAATTGCGATGATAGATTCTGTATAGTCTTTGAGAATTTTTCCAAGATGGTTTGGATCAGTTCCTAGCGTTTAGACGAATCTCAGATTGTCGTTTGCTTTTAGGATGATCTTGACAAGGCATCACATTGTTTGAATAATTTTCCGCATATTTCTACGAGAGTTTGCTGAAGCGTTTTCTTGATGCGAGGAAAAATGCTCTTGAAGTATAGGAGTATACGAGTATAGTATACGCACCTACTCCCTCTTTTTTTATGAAAGGAAACGGAGTAACTTATCTTTCGAAGAGTTGTGTACGTTTTTTCTTTCGAGGAATGGGGAGATCGATAATCTGGGTCGATTCTAAAGACGACGCTGGATAGATGTGTGGGAACCGAAATCCACCTACTGTCAATAAAATCGTAAAAAAGGAAACTTCAGGAAAACCCTAAGTTTCTGGAGGAACCGGCTATCTGCAGAACCGCACAACGAAGATTAAGAAAACGATAAACTTAGAATTTAAAAGAGAATAAACG
Organism: Eruca vesicaria subsp. sativa; assembly: GCA_932364175.1. NCBI lineage: Eukaryota > Viridiplantae > Streptophyta > Magnoliopsida > Brassicales > Brassicaceae > Eruca > Eruca vesicaria. The sequence continues at coordinate 19,553 of CAKOAT010287822.1, read as the reverse complement.
AAATTGAGAGCAAAGAGGTTCTTATTCCGAATCTGCGTAAAAACTGGTACAAAAAGAGTGGCCGAAAAGTCTAAGAACGAAAACCCTAGTTGAGACGCAGCTCGCTAACAGAAAACGGAGATATTCCTAAATGCTAATTTTGGTGGTGAGAACTCTGAAAATCGTGTCCCAGCTTCTGCCCTATGCCTCCTGCTTATATACTCCTCCTTAGGCGGTTTTAGTCTTTCCATTTCGCTCGAAACCGAATATATCGAGAATTTTCCATTTCTGTCGATCCTTCCTTTTCTTCCGCGGAATTCTTCTATTTATCTTCAAACTTTCCTTTTATCTTCTGTCTGTGAGTAAACCACCAAAACGTTATCGTATCTTCGGGTTTGATTTCATTAATATCGTGAGATGGGTTTTTATCGTGTTTTAGGACCTTTCAGGCCGTTTTACGATAAAAAACCGTTTTACGACTTTATACGAGACCGTTTCCTGATCCGATGCCGTTTTTACGATTTTCTCGACGTTTTTATTAAAAACACGTTTTTTATGATCTTAACGAAAAATCTCGTATAAATCGTATAGTTTAGGCGATATTCGGTGTCTTGCTTAACCGTTACCGTTTTATACGATTTCTTCGAGTTCTTTTCGAGAAAGCGGAGTTTTACGGTTTTTATCGTACAATTCAAACGATAAGTCGGATCGAGACGAAACGAGAGACACTTCGGCCGTGGTTCAGAATGTGACCGTGTTGAAGGACGTAAGGTTCGAATCGGGGATGCGGGAGATCTGGGAGATCTCTAGTTCGCCTGCTGGGAAACTAAGCCGAGCTGGCTTAGTTCGCCAGCAGGCGAACTAGCTGGGGAGTTCCTAGTTCGCCAGCAGGCGAACTAGTTCGAAGCTTCTAGTTCGCCTGCTGGCAAACTAAGCCAAGCTGGCTTAGTTCGCCAGCAGGTGAACAAGTCGTGACTAGTTCGCGTTTTGTGGCGGTTTCGATTTTCGAGTTTTTGTAAAACGATTTCTCAAGTTTTATAAAACGACTTCTCGAGTTTTATAAAACGATTCTCGAGTTTTATAAAACGATCTTCGAGTTTTATAAAACGGCTTCTCGAGTTTTATAAAACGATCTTCGAGTTTTTTAAAACGGCTTCTCGAGTTTTATAAAACGATCTTTGAGTTTTATAAAATGATTCTCGAGTTTTATAAAACGATCTTCGAGTTTTATAAAACGATTCTCGAGTCTTCTAAAACGATCTTCGAGTTTTATAAAACGATCTTCGAGTTTTATAAAACGGCTTCTCGAGTTTTATAAAACGATCTTCGAGTTTTATAAAACGCCTTCTCTAATTTTATAAAACGATCTTCGAGTTTTATAAAACTATTCCTTTTGTATTTTTGCGGGGGATTTTGGCTATTGATTCCGTCGTACCGATTTTGACCCCAACAAGATGTTGACTTGGAATATATCGGTTTTAAGAAAATTTCTAGGAACGAGTCGGTTTTAAAAAAATTTCTAGGAACGAGTCGGTTTTAAGACGACGTTTGTATCACTAGTTATTTCTTTCTTTAGGAAGCGCGATGAGTACGCTTGAATGTGTGGCGATCGTTTCTCGGTTGTATGAGAGATTGGATCGGTTTGCGAGTTCTGCCAGAACGATTAAAGAACAATAGATAGGGAAAATTGCTTAAGACTTAGCTTGCTAGACAATCACCTAGATTCTAAGTTCCTTAGGTCTACGGCGGTTTTTTTATTTTTTCTTGTGAAATATCTAAGTTTGTTTTAAGAAAATTTCAAGTTGGACATACCTTAGTTTTCTTGGAGATTTGGGTTTGCCTCTTCTCCGTTTTGCTTTCTTATTTCCTGTTCCTCTTCTCGTGGCGTACATCCCTTACAGATAGTTACAATATCAATTATTTCTGGATCTCTCTACTTTCCTTGTTGCGTTTAGGTCTGTCCTGCATTTTGGTTTGGTGACCCATATTTTTCCGATCTGGGTTTCAGTCTCCAGATCGTTTGTATTGCGACATGAACAGATATATTGTCAAAAGCATATTTGGCGTTTTAGGAATGGCCAAGGGCGATCGTATAACTCATTGGGCAATGATGTTTTGTGAGAGGTCTTGGGAGATAAGGAAAAAGAGAGAGGGCGGCGAGATAGTGGAGAGAGGCTGATATGCGAAGTCCACGTTTAAGCTCTCGCTCCATCTCTTTCCTACTCCTAGTCTTTTTGTTTGATCTTGTTGATTTTATGAACGATGTTTCGTAAATTATTTTTTCGAGTTTAATCCTATGAAGGTAAAGTGTTATCGAGTTTTAACTATTAATAGGGCCGACTCGTAAAATGTTGTCGAGTTAAATTTTACAAAGGGTGTTTCCTAAGAAGTTTTCGAGCTGTAAAGTTGTTTTCGAGTTTTAATTTTACGAGAGCCGTGACGAGGTCAATTATTGTGACCAAACTTAATCAAGAAGTTTTTCTTGTTTCCATGGGATTGACCCGTGGAAATTTTGAATAGGTTTCTTTTGAGTAAGATCTAGGTGACAAATATTGACAATTCGCGGAACACGTCACAGTAAAAATGTCACTCGAATTTTTACAAAACTTTAGGTTTTTGAAAACGCTTGACCAGTGAGGGATATGATCTCCCGCTTTGCTTTGTTACTCTTCGTCAACCGTTTTTAGGTTTCGAGTGATTTTTCAAAAATCGACTTTGTACCTGATTTTCTGTTCATCTTTTTTCCCTAGTTTCAGGGTGAACAAGTTTTATTTTTCGAAAACGTTTTCTGAAAACGTGTTTTGGTCAAACCCTTATGTGCTGAGATTTCTCCAAATTTTACGGGTTTGATAGATTTTATCATTGCCCTTTACGTTGAGATCGAGAAATCACGAGCTCGTTTCGGTGCTCTTTTCTGTGGCGAAAAGTCACGACTAAGTTTTTTGATTTTGCTGAGCACTACGGCATTTACGCAAGAGTTGTCCATAGGAGCAGTGAGTGCTGCGAGTTTGTCTTTCATTTATCCAGACATCATTTTGATCAAGCGTTTTGCCGCTACGAGTTAGAGTAATTCATACCCCCTCCTTTTAGCGCCAAATTGTGGGAACCGAAATTCACAATGTCGATTTCTGTTTAAATTAGGAAGGTTTGGAAAACCCTATTTTTCCAGAGGTCCCGGATATCTGCGAGAACCAACGACAAGTAACCGAAAAGATGCAGAAAATATGAAAGGATTATAAAACAAGTTTATAGGAAAATAGTTGGTCGTTATTTCGAATTTTCATATGAGCATTCCAGGGACAAAAGCATACAAGAAGCTTGTCCGGAAGCAGGATCACAAAGGAAATTGCATGACATGGACAGTAAATCCTAACTAGGTTTGCGAGGATGGTTATCCATGTCGAGAGAAACCTATGTGAGCCGCAGCTCGAGTAGCAATAGACGAAAAAAACGAAAAAGTTTAAAGGATTTGAGACTGGACCTTATGAAAGGCTGTCTATGTACCCCTTTCGAGGATCAAGTCGAACAAAGTTCAGTTAGAAGGATTTGAACAAGAGATCGAACTGCCTGGGCGATTTTGTCTAGTATTTGTGTGCCATACATAGAAACCGAGTTTGTTTGAGAATAAAGATTAGGGTTTCTATGCCGAGAGTTCTGAGACTCCAGAAGTTCCTTTTTTTCCTCTCGCCTAGGACTCCTTATATACTCCCTCCTAGGTCGGTTTATGCTTTTCCACTTCTGCCCTTTAGCCGTCTTAGCTCAAAAATGGAGATAATCCATTTTCCTGATCTTCATAAATATCTTCGGAAACTTAACATTTATCCGTGGAAAGTTGAGATCAATATTTTTTAGTCAATCAAGACCAAACCGCCATAGTGTTTATGGTGTTTTTGTTAGGAAACCATAAGTGGGCTTCTAGTCACGTTTTAGGCCTCTTTAGGCCGTCTTTCGACTTGAAACGTTTCTTACAATTTCTTCCATAAGAACCAGCTTTACGCGGTTTTTATCATAAAATTTGAATGATGAAAACAATCGATAAGGAACAAGGAGTGGTTAAGCCGTGGCTCACGGGAGATAGCATTAAAGAGTAGATGAGAATGCATTGATTTGGGTTGTATTGATGTTCGGGAGAATCCGGTTGGTATGTAGCGACCGAGCGTGTACGTGCTCGGTTTCTATGTAGACACCGAGCTTTAACTTGAGCTCGGTCGCTACTTAGTGACCGAGCGTGTCTGTGCTTGGTCGATACGTAGCGACAAAGCTTCGCTCGATCTCGGTCGCTACGTAGCGACCAAGCATGTACGTGCTTGGTCGCTACCTCACGACCGAGCGTATATGTGCTCGGTCGCTACGTAACGAGCGACCTTTGGCTTGAGCTCGGACTTAGTCGTTGTGCAGTGGCCGAGCTTGGCTCATGCGTGGTTCGATTTTCATGCTTGATCCGGTTTGTGGCTGGTTCAGATATTTGTCCGTTGCTCTTGGACGATCGTGTTTAGTTTTTAGCGGTTCAATTGAGGCTTTTGTGAATTCTATCGAAGAATGTTTCTGCAAAGATTTTTTTCGGAAAATGACTTTTCCGAGAAATGTTCTTATTCATTTTAAGGACTTTTAGCCATTGATTCTGTCGTGACTGATTTTTGTCCCAACAACTGCTTCTTCTTTGTTCGTATCAATGGTGGATCGATCGAAGAGAGTTGTATTCCATTTTTTCGCAGTAAGCCAAACCTGTGCCACTAATCCTTTCACTTTGGACGACTTTGCACTTCCCAGATGGGATCCAGGATTCGTCCCGGAAGATGGGAGTGGGTCGAGCAATGCGTTTTTCTCGGATTACAACTTTGAAAAATTCTTTGTTGACCTCCCTTCGAGATTTGACGTGGCTCTGCCCACAGATTCATGGGCGAGGTCGAAGGGGGTCGCTGAAGGGTCTCGCTGGATCCATGGGATTAGTTTCTTTGCCTTTACAGAAATCTTTTATCTTGCTTTGTTTCAAAGACTTTGGAAATATTTTCAGGGACTGAACGTGTTCAGCATGGCCTTCGATGCGAGCTATCGGGAAGCGAGGCTATCTCGTTTAAGGCAGAGAGGACAGAGAAACACGTCACCCGAATGCAGAGCAAGGGCTTGGAGAGAGATCGGCAGCTTTCCCTTAACCATTCTACAGCTCTTCGTGTTTCCTAGCTTGAGGGCGAGTATGGTCGCATCAAGGAAGCTTATTCCTTGGAGGGAGATTCCGAGAGTGTCGTGGCTCGATCGGAACCTTGGTGAGGACGCAAGCTGATAACTACGACCTTCAGGAAGAGATAATGACCATGATGGAGGCCATGGACGATCATGCTCATGATGAGTCGCAGATTCCTCCGATCGAGGAGTTAAATGCAAAGGTTTTGGGCTCCCATTCCGGTTTCTCCCAAAACAGACGAGATTTTAATTGATATTGCTGGTGATGATGGAGAAGTGGATCAGCCGGCGAGCACCTTTGGTGGCTCCATGTCCGGGAATTTTAAGTTCTATCTGTGAAGGGGCCGTTGTTGTTTAGTGGGATGTTGTTCCCCTCTGTATTACATTCCAGCCATGTGTGATTGTCTCTATCTATGTATGGCCGAGTGTGGCCATATTCGAAGACTTATGTTGGCTGATATGGCCTTTTGAACTTTGTTGGGACTGGCCGTTAGTGGCTTCGAATCCCTGCTGTTTTACGGCTTATGTATAAGTTATGTTTTATGATATTCGACGAGTTTTTAAGAAGAGTGTGATATTTGTGAAGTGTAGAGGGAAGAACACGAGTTGTCAACTCGCGTCTAACTCTTTTTGCGGATCGTCCTATTCGTTGCTCGTTTGAGATGTTTGAAAAAAGTTCCAATGTTTCAGGAGCGTTTAGATGTAAACAAAGAGACATGCCTTTGGGATCTCGGCTTATACGACTCGTTTTTGGTCGGAATCGAGCATCTCTCCGCAGACAAATTTCTAAGCAACCGGAGTAGCGCTATTACCCTTGTGTCGGGTGTATAAGGACCAATCCCGCAGGATAGGTCTGAATGCGTTTCTTTAAGATGGCTAGAATGCTTGGCGGGGCCAATCAACGAGCGTTCTAAATTTATATTCGCGGACGGACTAGGAACATATTTTCCGAAAGTTCATGCGACGTCTCACCTGTTTCTGGAAAATATGTTTTGTGTGATTCTCGTGTTTTTGGTTAGGAGTTGGCCTCGATGGCGCTATCGGTATGTGTATAGCGTAGACACTTTGGGGAAATTTTCATAGATTTGGATGATGTTCTAGTTAGAGTGAAAAAGTCTTTTCGACTTATCGAAAAGTGTGGTTTGATCCATTTTGTGGCAGGACATTTTTGTGAGTTTTCTGTTTCTGGCTTTAAACGATAAGCGTTTCGCTCGTATCTGGATAGTTTTTGAGAAGAAGATTTGTGAGTTTTTGACTTTTTCTTTATTGAAAAAGTTTCAAAAATATTTAGTAAAAAGCGAATATTTTAGAATGTGGGAATATATGAGTATTCATACTCGTATATGCACCCACTCCCCCCTCTTATTCGAGGGGGTAGCTGAACTCGTTTATTAGACGATCTGCCTGAGTACCCATTTCGAGGATCAAGCAATCTCGTAGTTCCGTTTCTGCGCGAGTGTGTTTACTCGGCTGTTGCATCGATGTTGATTGCCTTAGTTGCTGGATCGACGTCTTCTTCTAGATGCTTCTCTGATTGAGCCAAGGCGTTGGGCTCGGAAATTTTGGCTGTTGCTTGTGTTGACATTTGCAAAGCGCTTTCATTCGGCGACCGAGCTACATTTACCTGTTTGGGTTTTACCATCATGGTGGTTGTGGCTTGCCTTAGCTTGTATTTAGCCAAGAAGTCGCGACTTTTCCTGAGATCTCCAGATCGCTGCAATTCTTAAATGAGTCGAAAACTTGATGCCGAGGTGGTATGTCAAAGGGACTGGTTTCATGGCGTTTATCCAAGGCGTGCCCATGAACTTGTTGTAGTTAGCCGGGCGGTCAACAACCGCGAAGTCGAAGATTTCAGGCCCAGACGACGAGCCCATCAATTCAGAACTACGAGTTCCAATGTCCTATACACTCTCATATCTGCATGATTGATTAAGAGAATGCAGGGCCCAATCAAAGATCTCAGGATCTAAGAAGGATTCTAAGAATCCTCCAAGCCCCCAGGGCCCTAAGTGTTCAAAACTACGAGTTTTACATTCCACCTCTATCCCTAAATCCATGACAGCACGCTCCCAAGGATTAACCTCAAGGCAACCACCATTGAGTCTAAACATCTGATTCCTGTAAAGAAACCTTGTAAGGTCCCCGGAGATGAAAGAGATCTTAGAAATTTTCCAAGAGCCTTCGACTTCTCGTCAACCCTCAAGTCCGGAATATCCTGGGGATGATATCTTACCCCCAAGAAAGCACTTGGTGGAGTCTGCAACATATCTAAACAGCCCTACGAGGACCCCGAGGACAAGAGAAGTCCCCTAGGACCCTCAGATCTTTATCACCCCTAAACGAAGGTCCAAGGATCCTCTCCTCAAGCTACTTAACCACCCGAAAGAAGAAGGCAGGAAATAACACCAAAAACATAGAAGCCAAGCATAAGATTTTCGAAGAAAAAGATGAACGTTATTATTAATAGCTGCTGAAAGAAAAGAAAAACTTCACCCCGCAACAAAAGCATCGACAAGGAGTACATAGCGATAAAGTAACAAAAAGCAAGAGATGGAAATAAGAAAATCCAAGCCTAAAGCCCCCCTGGAAAAGGTGCCCGAGGGATGCCCACAGCATAGCTTCCTCCTCCTCCTAAGGACAGCAGTCGACGATACTCCCCTATAAGATCCCAACGGCTGGTACGTCCATCCGACCATTCCTTCATGAGCTCCCAGCAGGCGAGCGTCCTAGTTTGTTACACCGCTACAGCATGGTGGGATACTACATCCCGAAGTTGAGCGCGAAGGATAAGAACTTCCTCGTATAGGGGAACATGACGACTCATCAAGTTAATATCACCAGAGCACCTAGGGGTTGGGAAACAAGAGGAGACGGCAGTTAGAGGACCTGTAGGAGCTGTTCGTGGCACGGGCATGGTAAAAGGCTGTCTCCTTCCGTTTCTGGCCCTAAGGTAATAATCTTATATCGACTAAACAGAAGCATTAGGCATCTCATCTGAAACATAAACGCGACTGAGTAAAAAATATATGAACCACAAGAAGTCGACAAAGCTAGGGGACCTCTTACCCCAGATGCGACTGTGACGCAAAGTGGCCGGGCTCACTAGAAAGAAGATCCATCGAAATCGCTTCGGGATGCTCAGGGCCAGCTTCGCCGAGACCTCACCAGTAAAATCTACAGGCCTCGCTACTTCTACAAAATTAGACAACATATAAGGAAGCAACGAAAGAAAGCCATTCAAAGAGCTATCAGAAACAAACCGACGGAGCGCCAAAACAGCGAATAGTCAGGGGACCCTTCAAGCATCATGAACATGTATTTCATATCCCATGAATCGCCAAAAGGAAAGCTGCCACGGACGCCGCGTGGAGGCTCATTTACTAAAGCTTCTTCTTCTCGGGACCATATTTGGTACATCTCCCTTCTATTTCGCAAGGGGATGAAGCTGTAGGAATACAACACTTCAGACGCTCCTAGCGGGATACCCTGAAGCTCTCCCAGCACCTGAAAAGCAATCACCGTACACCACAATGATGGAGTTAGCTGCGAAGGGGAAAAGCCAAAGTAAGACGACACCTCTGCTACCAAGGAAGGAATATTGCCTTTGAAGCCGGCCTCCAGATAAGCCTCATAGATGGCTATCTCACCAACGCCACCATCCGATGCACGTTCAAATTCTTCGGCACATCTCAACCCCACCGAGTTAGGAACGGAGTATTTCCTACGGATCCTGGCCAATATTCCTCCCTGATATTGTACCGAGGACCATCACCACCTACTTCATGAAGAAGGCAAAAAAGTCTGCGCCAGAGAAGAGCCCAAGGCGTCACCACATCATCGGCTCCAAGATCAGCCCTGGGTAATGTCACTGGGGAAGAAAAACAATCCGGAGAGACACAACGGGGCCTAACGTGTCCCCCGACGCATGAAGATGAGAACAACGAAAGATTGACTTGATTGCTCATCTTCTCAAAGCTGGAGGAAAAGCATTCTAGGGTCTCGGATAACACCTCCCAACGAGAAGAGACGGTATTATATATCCAGGACAGAAACCCTCGGCCGACTCCAAAAGAGGAAAGAATGCTCTCTCATAAAAGCAGAAAATTCGAAAAGAGGAAAGGGAGGGAGTGAAAATAAGAGGTTTCCCGTTTTCCCACTTCAGCTAAAGAGGAAGTAGCAGCGGACTAGAAAGACATCACCGAATCAGCGCAAACGGCTAGGGTTTCCTCATCCCTCATCCAAAAAAACACACCAGACCGCGACTCTGCGAGGCTCAGGCCCTGAAGACATCTGATGAACTCCAATTTTACCAAGGGGAACACGACTTACTGCAGGCTCCAAAACACTGCCATGGCCTAAACGAGGACCCGAAGAAGGGGGTGCCTAGAGCAATGTCTTACCTAAGGGTAATCTGCTGTGATAAAACGACTACGGTCCACCTAGACACACTTTATCTCTTGATTCCGTCAGTGAAATCAAGGAATAAGGAGCAAACTGTTGGGACAAAATATCCAGGCACCAGATTCCTTCAGCGTCCGGGCTGGGCACCGGCCTCTAGACCCCTGCTCTGAGGGGACCTAGGGCCCGTACCCTGCACGCAGGTTCCCCGGGCCCGACTCATGCTCCAAAAGCCGGCCCTTGGCTAAAATAGAAGTTCTCCACTTAAGGGAATTCTTCCATATTCGCCAATATGGAAGAGTTTAACCTAATGCAAGCCAACATCTACACCTATATAAGGGGAACCCAAACCCTAGAACAAGGGATCGAAACTTTAAAGACTGAGAGACTAGATCTAGGCGGCTAGGTTTAGGGTGCATACACCAAACATTGTAGCCCCCCCCCCCTTTGAATATCTAATAAATGTCTCCTTCTCTACTTGTTTTCTTCTTGATTTCTCCTTGCTTCATACAAACATCCTCATATAATTTGCGTTCGTACAAACCTTCTTGTGTTCCGTAGTACTAAAACGACCCTACACAAAAATACCATAACATGACCCAGTTCCAGTCTTGCCTGATACGAAAGAGGTTCCGATCGACGTTGCAGGTGAGGATGAAGAAGTGGATCGTCCGTTTGGAGCTTCCATGTCTGGAAACTTTGTTTTCGATCCTTGAAGGTGTAAGCGGCGTTCTATGGGAATGTGTTTTCTCTTTTATCTTGTGTTATGGCCTTGTCTGGCCTTTGTTATCTGTTTTCGGCCGAGTGTGGCCTTTATTTATGTTTGGATTTCGTGTGGGCCTAGATGGCCGTGTTTGTATTTGCTGGGACTGGCCGTTGGTGGCTTTGTATCCCTTACCGCTTTGGCGGGTTTATATATTATGAGTGTTTGAAGAGTTTGCGTATGTGTTTTAATTGTCGAGAGAAAAGAATATGATTTGTCATCTCATACCTAACTCTAAGTGAAGTGTTTTTTCGTTAGTTCGTAAAGGACGTAGAATTTGGTGAACGTTTAGAAACAAACGGCGAGACATGGTTTTAAGATCTCATATCAATTTTTAGATATCATGCCTTGAGATGTTAGAGACCAGAGCATTGGGTTTAAGGAAAGACCTAGGTTTTCTCTTAGATTTAGGGGGTGCGATGACTACTTCGACTTACGTATCCCGTTTCAGTTTCATCCTGATTACATACCGTTTTCAAGTCCGCGATATGTTCTCGGCTTATGCGACTTCTCTGGTTTGGAATCGAGAATCTCTCCAAGGGAAATTTCTAAGCCTCCCGGAAGTGCTGACCAAAATTACGGTTTTCTTTTATAGCACTATAATCCTTGTGTTGGATGTTTGAGGACCAATTCTTCTTGAGATAAAGGTCAAGATGCGTTTGTTTAAGTCGGCGAATGTGCTTGACGGGGACAATCGTCGAACTAGATGTAAATGACTTAGAAGATTTTTTTTTATAGTCACGTCTAGACTGTTTTTTGTTTTCGGACAAGTTATCCTGAGATTTTTATGCGACGTCTCGCCAAATTATACGATTAACTCGAGATTTTTTATAAAAAACCGTAAAACACGCGTTTTTAGTAAAACCTCGAGTAAATCGTATAAAGCGGAAACAGTTAAACAAAACACCGAACATTGCCGAATTATACGATTAATTCGAGATTTTTTTTTTAAAAATCGTAAAACACACGTTTTAAGTAAAACGTCGGGTAAATCATATAAAACGGAAACGATTAAACGAAACATCGAACGTTGCCAAACTATACGATTAACTCGAGATGTTCACTTAAAAACGTCATCGTATCAGGAAACAATCTCGTCTAAGTTCGTAAACGGTTAGATTGTAAAACGGCCTGAAAGGTCCTAAAACACGATAAATTCTCACTCACGACTTTGAATAAGGTCCAGCCCAAAGATAAAATGATGGATTACTCATTATCCGCAGGAATAGATAAATGTAAAGATTGAAAATAAATGGAAGTTTTCCAAAGAAAAATGGAAAGATCGAGAACAATAGAAGATTTCCGATAAGTGCGAATCGCAGCGGAAAAGGAAAGACCAACCGCCTAGAGAAGGAGTATATAAGCTTGAGAACGACGTCAAGAGGGGGCAGAGATTTTTAGACCTAGAAAAACGGCTGTTAGCTTAGGCGAATTCAGGACTTAGGTGGCTAGACTAGCAAGTCGGATCCTTAGAACGTTTTGTAGTCTAAGTTCCGCGATTCTCTTTGTAAAACAGCTTTTCAATCTCTTTATCAATAATAGCCTTTGCGCAAATTCTTCATCTGTATTCTCTTATCTTTTTCGTTTTAAGTGTGTTTCCTCAGAGAACCAGGACCTCGAGAAAATTAGGGTTTTCCCTAAGTTTCCATATTTGACGGAAAATTGACAGTGCGAATTTCGGTTCCCACAGTTTGGCGCTAGAAGGAGGGGGGGGGGGGGTTCGGATTCTCTTACACAATAACCACTGAACGAACGAAAAATAATATGCCTAAATCGAGCGGCGATGTCATCTCATTCAAGTATAGAGCAACGGTCGACTAGAACAAACCTCATAACGATCTCCTTGTCCTCGATCTGACAATCGGGAATATGGATGTCGCGAGGATATTAGTCGATACCGGAAGCTCGGCTGATATAATCTTCAAAAACACCCTGTAGAGAATGGAAATCGATCCATCCAAAATCGCGGAAAACTCAAGCCCGCTAGTAGGACTCTCGGGTGAAATCACCATGACTCTCGGCACAATCAACCTTGTGGTTCAAGCCGGAAGCGTGACGAAAATCGTCGAATTCCTAGATTGACCGGCTGTTGGGGTCAAAATCGGTACGACAGAATCAATGACCAAAAATTTCCGCAAAATTAAAATAAAATAAAATACGTTTTATAAAACTCGTAAAGCCGTTTTCTAAAATACTAATAAACTTTTGAACAAAGGAAACGCGCAGAAAAATTTGGAAATCGTTATTTCGGAAAAAACAAACGAAACAAACGCCGATTACATGATTTTCCGAATTAAGCGCAAAACAGCAAAAAACCGTATCCGCCGTAAAACCGCGAGCAGGTTTGACCGAACCGAGTTCAACGTCCGACGACCCAAACCAACCGGTTCAGCTCGCCGCACGGCGAACTGGTTGGTCCCGGACCAGCTCGCTGTACGGCGAGCTAAACCAGCCCGGTTCGGCTCGCCATACGTCGAGCTGACTGTCCCGGTTCGGCTCGCCATACGTCGAGCTGACTGTCCCGAGCCTCAACCTCCCACATCCTCGATTAAAGGCATACTTCCCTCAGCTCGATCGTGTTCGAATCCACGGTTGAAACCTCTCTCGTGTCGTCTCGATCCGTCCTATCATTCAAGTTTTACAATAAAAACCTTAAAGTCTTGTTTTCCCGAAAGAATTCAAGGAAATCGTATAAAACGGCAATGGTTAAACGAAAAACCGTACATTGCCTAACTATACGATTTACTCGAGATTATTTCATAAAAATCGGAAAAACGCGTTTTTAATAAAACCTCGAGTAAATCATAGAAAACGGCAACGATTAATTGGAACATCGTACGTTGCAAAACTTCGCAATTAACTCAAGAAAATTATTTTAAAAAATGGCATCGCATCAGGAAACGATCTCGTATAAAGCCGTAAAACGGTTTTACCGCAAAACGGCTCGAAAAGTCCTAAAAAGCGATAAAAGCCTATCTCGCGACTTTAACGAAGTCTAGCCCAAAAATACGACGACGTTCTAACGATTTACTCGCAGAAAGAAGATAAATGTCAAATCTGAAGATAAATGTCAACTTTGAGGATAAACAGAAGATTGCTGTGGGAAAACATGAAAGATAAAGATAAATAGAAGACTCTCGATAAACTCGAATCTGGGCGAAATGGAAGGACTAAACCGTCTAAGAAGGGAGTATGTAAGCAAGAGGCGGAGGACAGAAGCAAGGGACGAGTTTTCAGAGCTTTCACCACCAAACTTAGCATTTAGGAATATTTCCGTTTTCGATATCGAGCTGCGTCTAAACTAGGATTTTAGTCTTAGATTGCTAGAGTTAGGAATCTCGCCAACGGGTCACGCAGCTAAGGCAACTCTTGTTGTACCATTCTTACGCGAATTCGGAATAAAAATCCTTTTGCTCTCGATCTCGTTCTTCTTATCATCTTCTTTATCTTACTCATATTAATCGCATTCTTGTTTGCTTGTGTGCGGTTCCGCAGATAGCCGGGTCCTCTAGGAAATCAGGGTTTACTCTAAATGCACTTATTTACGTAATCTTGACAGTAGGTGAATTTCGGTTCCCACAGTTTGGCGCTAGAAGGAGGGGGGGTCGGATCTATCATACACTCAAGCCGCAGCATGCTCAATCAAGAAACGATGACTGGTGACAACCAAACTCGCGACGAAAGCGTCAACGTTGACAAAACACCACCACCACAAGATGAGTCCGCAGCCAACGCTACAAACGATAACGCCGAGACCATCAAAAAGATGCTTTCCGACTTTAAAAAAAAATCGGAAAAGCATGAAAAGCTCATTGGTTCGCTCGCAAAACAGGTTGAAACCCTAACTGCGAAAATAAGAGCGATTTGCCCCCGCGGAACCGCTAAGATCCGCGGAAAAAGGCTCAGTTTCGCGACTCCTACGGATCGCCCCAGAACCGAGTAGGCAAATAAGACGGAGAAAGACTCTGAAAAAGATAACCCTGACGCGATGCTGAACGAACCATGCAAATCTCCTACTCACAGACAGGAGACCGAGGAGGACGGCGTCGAAAGAGTTAACCTGGAAACGAGCGACCAAACTGACTCGTCGGACGAGGACGCGGACGTCCATCCTAGGAGAAGGAAAACTCGCAGCCCTCTGCTGGAGTCTTCTCCCGAGCGTTCTCTTACTAGAGATGAGGAGGAGCTCTATTTTGCGCAAATCACAAAAACAGCCGAGGAACGGTCTCTAGTTACTTGCAGTAAACGGAGGTCGAAAAATTGCTGGCGACTTAACTGAGATCCGCAATCTCCGCGAGTATATTACTAAAACAGCCGCAGCGGTGAAAGCGGTGAAGTCTCAAATTCACCACGCTACCAGTCCCGCGCCTGAAATCGACCGGCTGCTATACGAATCTCAGAAAACTCCTTTTACGGCCCGCATCACCGAGGTCAAGCTACCCGATCCAGGAAAGCTCAAGGTGCCGACCTACGACAGATTGGCTGATCCTAAAGCGCATTTACAGGCCTTCCAGATTACCATTGGACGAGCCAAGCTCAAGGATCACGAAAAAGACGCAGGCTACTGCCGTATTTTCATCGAAAACCTGGAAGGAGCAGCGCTCGAGTGGTGCGCCAAACTTAAGCGGAATACAATCGGGAGTTTCCGCCAGCTCGCTTCCGAATTCTTGAAGCAGTACTCGATGTTTATAAATCGGGAAACCTCCGACGCTGATCTCTGGAGCTTGTCGCAGAAAGAAGACGAATCCCTTCGCGACTTCATGAGCAGATTCAAACTCTTCATGGCTAGGGTTAGCGAAATAAGCGACAAAGCCGCCATCGATGCGCTCAGAAAATTGCTCTGGTTCAAGTCAAAGTTTCGAAAGTGGATAACTCTCAAAAAACCGTGGACGATCCAGGACGCCCTCCACAAAGCTACCGATTACAAAACCATCGAAGAGGAGACCAAAATCCTGTCTGAAAAGCATAAGCCGACGAAAGCTTCCGCAAAGGATATCGCGTCCGAGCAAAAGTCGAGAAAGAAAAACACTCGTAACGATAAATTCATCCATCACGAGGGGCAGGATCTCCAAGGGGGCACAACTACGCCATTAACTCCAGATCGGAACAATGGCGAACTACAGGGAACACGTGGTCAAGGAATCTGAACTATGACGAGAATTTCTTCTGCGATCTCCACCAAACCCGTGGGCACTCCACTGTGAACTGCAAAGTCCTCGGCGCCAGACTCGCCGGAAAAATGTTCGCGGGAGAACTCTCCGAGATATCCAGCGTCAAGGATCTTATCCGCGATTCAGATCGCCCCCCGAAAAACGACAGGAACTCGTGAGCGGAAACTCCACCTCAAGGGAACCAGTCGGGCGAAAAACACGGACGAAGGCAAGACGAGAAAGGTAACGATGCTAACCGCCGAAAGATCAATATGATCATAGGCGAATCGCAGTATTACAGCGACACCATCTTGTCTATCAAGTCCTACCAACGAAAATCCGAAACCGGCTCGAGTTGGAAGGTGCCATCGGACAACGTCCTGAAGGGGGTGATCTCTTTCGATGACGCAGAAACCGGCGTAATCGATCAACCACACGCCGATCCTCTCGTTATTGACCTAGTCATAAGCGACCTAGAAGTCGCTCGAATCCTAGTCGATACTGGGAGCACCGTCAACATAATCTTCCGCAACACGTTGGCACGCATGGGAATCAATTTATCGGAGGTCGAGCCGATACCGAAGCCGTTGACTAGTTTCTCCGGCAAAACATCTATAACTCTAGGATCAATCCGACTACCGGTCGCAGCCAAAGAAGTGACGAAAATCGTCAACTTCGCAGTCGTTGATTCCCCAGCTATCTACAACGGATCATGGGCACGCCTTGGATAAATTCCATGAAGGCAGTCCTCTCGACATATCACTGAGGCATCAAGTTTCCGACCCCTACGGGAGTCGTAGCAATTTGGGGATGTCAGAGACAATCGCGATCTTGCTTCTTAGCCGAACATAAGCTAAGGCAATTGGCGGTCACAATCTTGAAACCGAAACGGGCGAAGTACATACCACCGCCTGCGGAGAACGATCCAAAACCAGCAACGGTCGAGAAGCAACAAGCTTCCGCACCCATCGCTTCTACCCAACCGGAGGAGACAAACTCGGACCAAGACACAGATCCAGCGACTAAAGCGATCGAGAAGTCTGCGACAGCCGAGTAAGCACACTCGCATCAACAAGCAGAACTACGAGATGGCTTGATTTCCGAAAGGAATACGTAGGCAGCTCGCCTAAAGACGAGTTCAGCTATCCCCCTTTCCAAAATGGGGGGTGGGAGTGGGTGCGTATACGAGTATTCGTATACTTCCGAATTTTAAAACATTCGCTTTGTAATCAAAATTTTCGAAACTTTTTAAATAAAGGCAAAGTTGGAATATTATATAATCTCCTCTACTATCAAAAAGCATAAGAACAAATTCAGAACATCCGTAAATTACTTCCGCAGTAACAACTACTTAATCATCTCTACAAAACTTATACACCAAAATATTTTCGGAAAGAACCGGCGAGACGTCGCCTAAAGTCTTAATAAAATAATTTAACAAAAGTCCATCCGCGACTATAAAATCACAAACGCTCGGCCATTGGCCCTGTCGAGCACGCTAGCCGTCCTAAACAAACGCACCGACCCATTGGTCCGCATACATCCGACTAGGATAAAATAGCACGCTATAAAAGAAATCCAAATTTTTGGTCAGCACTTCCGGGCAACTTAGAAATTGTTCCCGGTGAGATGCTCGGTTCTAACCAGACAAATCGTATAAGCCAAGAACCTATCGCGGATTCTAATTCGGTATGGAATCAGGTTAAAATCACAACAGACAAAACAAAAGCCGACTAGTCATCGCATAGCCTCAATCCAAAAATAAACCTTGGTCTTGCCCTAAACCCAGCACACTGGTCGCTAACGTCTCAAGGCATGAATCGAGATCGTAAAGGCATGTGTCTTCGCCCACATCTAAACACTCGTGGAAATCGAAACACTCCGAGTAAACGAACCGGACGATCTACACCAAGAGTTAGATGCGAGACGACAACTCGTATTCTTCTCTACATCTAGAACGAAACGCAGAGTTCATACTTAGGAAATATTTTTATTAGATTTTTTCATACACACCGCCCAGCGGCAGGGATTCAAAGCCACCAACGGTCAGTCCCAGAAAACTACAGCAATATCATGAAACAAGAACAGTATACATCAAAATCATCAAACACGGACGCCGAGCCCTGGCCAATGTTAGTATCAATCCACGGTTGATCAACTTCGTCACATACGTCCGGAATCTCAGGCCCAACTTCGACCGAATCCGGCGACATGACAATGGGATTCCACTGCTCCCACATCCGCTCCCTGAGGTCAAAGAGTTCAGGCTGCCTGTCTCTCTTCCGATCCAAACCCTTCATATGCACGGGAAACTCTTTGGCATACGAGTAAGCCTCGTTCTGAGTGAGAGACACCCCGTGAACAACACCGCGACACTCGAGATAATCATCATTGGCCCGTTGAGCGACCTCGGCATTCGAGTAGCTGGTCGCAAACTGCTCACGACTGATCCTCACTTCCTCCGCAACCTCCCTTTTGCCTGCATGGCGAGCAAGAGGAACTCTCTGGTCAGAAAGCTCCCTAACACGGCGAGAGTTAACCGCACACTCGCTCTTTGCGCGAGCTACCTCCCTCTCAACCCATTCTTCGTCAGGGTTGGCCTTGATCTCTGCCCGAAGATGAGCAACTTCTTTTTCCGCCATATCCGCATGAAACTCAGCAAGACGGGCTTCAGCGCTACAGTCGTTTAGGGCCCGGCTCATGGTCAGAAGGCCCTACAAAAAAAGAATAAGCAAAATTGTCCAATCGTAAGTCGTTTGAATAAAACAAACCTCATCATCTTGCTCGGACCCCTTGGCAAACTCTGGAACATAGTCAGGGTTGCCACCCAAGAGATTAGAGGTTGATGATCCGTCCACATTTCCCCAAACACCTTCGTTCACCTGACTTTCAAGGAAATCCTTGAGAAGATTCTCAGGAGAGGCGGCATGGTCGGATGCATCATCATCAACAGTCAAGTGCTTGTCTGTTTTTGGAGTTCAACTTACTTCTCCTCGTTGAAGGCATGTATGGGACGAATTCTCCTATACACGGATCTTCCTCGAAAATTGGATAATCCGCAGAAAGCCGAGATTGAAAAAGGGCAACTGCACGACGTACACGCTGCAGAGAAAAAATGCCCCAACTACATTCCCCGTCTTGGAGCGATGCAGTAACAATCGAAAGATCCTCTGGCGACGGAGGCAAAGGATTGGTCTCTGCAGAAAAAAAAAACGAAGAAGTAAAAAAAAAAAAACGTATGCGTTTGGTTCGCATACCTTTCCGACCCCATGCGGTCACAAAAAAGGGACTGCAGCCTTCCTCGACTGATGCACTGTCAATACGAACATAAAAGAAATTTTTCTTCCAAGAAGGTTACTTCGACATGCAACCAGTAACTATCTCCGTGCGAGGACATAAGTTAATTCTCCGCATCATCTCCTCGGGTTTCAGTAAACCCTCCAGATGATCAACGCTGAGGATTATTCCCCTCTCGTAACTCAACGTCAAGAGGCCAACGAGTTGTTGCAAGCTTGTTGGTGTCGAAAACCGTACTCTCGAAATAAACGTCTGCGATAGCTTCTGTAAAAGGGAGATCATTACTTTCCACAAAAGTGATTTTATAAAACTCGAGAATCGTTTTATAAATCTCGAAGAATCGTTTTATAAAACTCGAGAATCGTTTTATAAAAATCGAGAATCGTTTTATAAAACTCAAGAATTGTTTTATAAAACTCGAGAATCGTTTTATAAAAGTCGAGAACCGTTTTATAAAACTCGAGAATCGTTTTATAAAACTCGAGAATCGTTTTATAAAACTCGAGAATCGTTTTATAAAACTCGAGAATCGTTTTATAAAACTCGAAGAATAGTTTTATGAAACTCGAGAATCGTTTTATAAAAATCGAAGAATCGTTTTATAAAACTCGAGAATCGTTTTATAAAACTCGAGAATCGTTTTATAAAACTCGAGAATCGTTTTATAAAACTCGAGAATCGTTTTATAAAACTCGAGAATCGTTTTATAAAACTCGAGAATCGTTTTATAAAACTCGAGAATCGTTTTATAAAACTCGAGAATCATTTTATAAAACTCGAGAATC
>CAKOAT010287711.1:1438-26142 GCA_932364175.1 Eruca vesicaria subsp. sativa | reverse complement strand
TTTTGGCATGAATATGGAGACAAAGTGAAGGAGATGTTGTTTTTAGTTCATAACAATTGAGAAAGAGAGTATGAGTATCGATTTTAAGTGCATTAAAAGCTTCAAACCTTGGTTGTACAAGGTTGTTGGGTTGTACAAGGTTGTTGGGAGTATTCATGGCAATGGCAATGTTGTAAATACTTGAAGATGATGAGGTTGACGGAGTAAAAAGGCCATTTTCGAAAAAAGTAAAAAAAAAATTTAATGGCATTTTCGTAAATAAAATGAACATGTGGGGTGGATAGGACAAAAACAAGATGAGATAAAAGAAGAAGTTAGTTTTGTGTTTGACCATGAGTTTTGAGTCAAATTTGCAAAAACCCCTTTTTCAAATATGGAAACATAATAGTTTTCAAATATTTTCTTCTCTTATATTCGGAACTGTTTATTTATACATAGAATATGCATATAACTATATGTAGAATATAGTGAACAGGTTTGAAGTCTAATTTTATAAGTTTTAGTTTTTTAGTAATGTGTAGATTGTGTACTTTACCTTTTTAAAAATAATGGTTAAAGTGTAGAATGTGTGTTCTAAATAATTTTAAAAGGAGTAATAATGTTTTAATCAATTCCTTTTTATATTTTAAACTATATACAATAATCAATAGAGAAACATTTATAGAAATCGATATTATGGTTTTTATATTCTTATATAAACATTATATTAATATATAAACTGTTATAATAATTATTAATGTTGTACAATGTCCATATGGGCTTTATAAATCATTTGTAAAGATTTTAAAATATTCATAAATTTATTTAGCATGACTTAAAAAATTATTTATCCTCATTTAAACTATTTATTAAAAAATCTCTTATATATTATTTGAAAAGTTACTTAACTGACTTATGTTGATGTGTTACTTATAGAAGATTTCTTCAATTAATTATTTTTAATACATTATTTACATTGGAACGTACATTAATTGTTTGACTATAATTATTGATATAAAATCTATTAAATTACTACAAAAGCATATATTATATTTAAAAGTTATAAAGTAATCAAAATAAATTTAGTTATTTAAAATATATATAAAAATAAAATTCACATTCATTTTTTTTAAAAAAATATATATATTATAACATACCAAAAACATAATAAATATTATTTTCTATTAAATTTTAAAAACTATCTACATCCACATATTCCCGGACAACTACCTAGTGTTCTTTAATTATTGTAACACATACTCCCTCCTACTCTCTTCCATAAAATAAAATGTTTTGAAATAGATTTGTTTGCTTTAAAATATAATGTTTGATATTTTAAAGGTATTTTAACTTTATTGAAAATTGGTTAATCAATAATATTTTACTTCATCATTTATGGTTGATTATCATATTTTATTATCTTCTAAAAAAGTTAAGTTCTTTAATTCTTGTATTTTATACAAAACTAGGATAAGACCTGCGCTTTGCGCAGGGTGAATATATGTAACTAAAATATAAAATTTTAATATTACAAATTTAAAATTTACATATGATTGTTTTTATATGTATTTGAAATTTTAGAATTTTGGAATTTTGATATAATTATCTATATGTATGATCATAAACGATTCTAGTTAGAAGTGTAGATCAAAACCTAGAATTTAATGGGGACTTCATATATCTTTTTCACTTTTCAGTGTTCGAGTGATGGAAAATAAACGGAGTGTCACTGGGCTTGATTGGTAGAGTATTAGCAAGTTATCTAATGATTTCTTAAGAAGCAGTTGGTAAAATATTTTCAGTTAAAATATATAAGTTTCAAAACTAATTTAATAAATTTATTTATTTGTCTATTAATATTAGAAAATTATATTTTTAAAATNTTTCAGTTAAAATATATAAGTTTCAAAACTAATTTAATAAATTTATTTATTTGTCTATTAATATTAGAAAATTATATTTTTAAAATTTAAAAAATAATAATAATTTTATAAAAAATTAAGTTAAATTTTAATTTATTTTTAAAAACAATATTTGAGTTTTTCAAATACAAATAAAAAATTTAAAATTAGTTATCGTCATGATTTAGCATAACCATATGATTTAAAAAATTTAAAAATTAACAAATTAAACATTAACTCAGTTTTATATCATGATATAACAATCTAAAAACTAATTATGGTTATGAGAAGTTTACGTTCACGTGTCAATCCTATTTATCTTCAATTTTTTCTCTTGTTGTGTTTTTTTTTTATTTTGGTTATTACTCGATATAAATACTTATTTTGAAATTTATTCTTATTTTGTTTGTTTGTTTTGACCTCGGATTTAGAAAATACTTAAGATTTAAAATAATTAAAGAGATACATACTTAGGTTAAGATCTGCACTTTATGCAAAATAAATATTTTATAGTTATTTTATATTTTTCTGCATATTATAAAATAATAAATATATATATTAAATAACTAAGAAATCAGTTACTATTATGTAATAAATTGGCGTATGCATATAAATTTAACTATAACTCTTGTTTATTCGCAATTAGGGTAAATAAATCAAAATAATCAATCTTATATACTGTATATGATATATAATTAAGTTAAAATGATATAAACATATTAATATAGGCACAATTTTAATATGGATATTTATTAAATGAGGTTTCTACTCACATTATTTTATGATTATTTGCATATTTGTGTAACAAAACTTTACACCAACGATTTTTTTTTTAATTTGAGATGTTTAGTAGTTTCAATAATTTATAATCATTATAAAAAAAATTGACATATTTAAAAATTAAAATATTAAATTTTCAATATATGTTCAATGCAAATATCAAAATATAAGTATGTATTTTCATACGATGAATAGTTTAATTAAAACGATATGAAGTATATATAAATTAAAATTATTTCTTCATATGGTCATCATTATATTTTAATATAGAAAAAAAATTAAAACCTTGATCCTAAAATTTTATGTGAGACTTTTAACAGTTTTAGTAATTTATACTCATTTTAAAAAAAATTCGAAATACAACATACACAAAAAGAAATCTAGATTTTTATTATATGATTAATGTAATTGTGTAATTTATTTTAATAACAAATAAATAAACAAAATGAGAAAAAGTATACATATTGTTATCAAATCTTTATTGTTTAAAGTCATTAATTGTCATATATATATTTTAATCATATTAGGTAATTCCGTAGGTTTTATTTAAGGAAAGCATGCGAAACAATAAATATTTGATATATGCGACCAACTATAGCCTAGGAAATATTATATTGCTAGAGAGTATAAATTTCAGACTATACATTATATCACATGCTCTAGAATCCTTGGAATTTGAAATAGAAGCCAAAGAGCTATGCCACATAGGATTGAGGTTATTTTTAATTATTACAAAATTAAGGTTACAACTTTTTAAATGATTCTCAAATAATATATAGGGGATATCTTATATTGTGAAATGGAGTGAGTAATTCTTTTTTTTTTGGGTCAAACAGAGTGAATAATTCTTGATTTAGTTATTTTTCTTAAAGAGAAAAATTGCTTGGGTTTCACACCAAATAAACTATTATTTCATTTACCGTTTTCCTCGTCTCCTCTTTTTTTTTTGTCAATCTCCCCGTCTCCAATTTATTAGTTTACTGGTTAGATCACTTTTGTTTTCATCTGGTTGTATCACTTTTTCTCCTTCCGTATCAGTCTGACTCCCTGTGCGAAAAGGCGGTCGTAGAGCCCGATTACGCAGCGCTGGAACATTAGTCGGAGCTTGACCGTTCTGATTTCATCTTGTTCGGTCAAAAAAATCGAAAAAAGTGGGATTTTTCTGTGTTGGAAGGTTTTAAATCAAATAATAAAGAATAGATCTATGTATTTGATACAACCATAAAAACTTATAATTTTTTTTGTGTGGATTTGGTAAATCAATGGTTGGTGGCCACAAAAATTTCAGACAAAACCTAATATAGGAAAGTATTCTTATATGACCTAGTTAGAAAACTTTCATTCTTACTATTCCACCATTTTTTTAATTATCTAACCTTTCTTTTTTTTTTACCTTCTTACCCTATTTTATTTATTTTTTTTCTTCCAAATTATCACGGGATCCACTATTTTTTTTGGATAGATCCTATATTTTTTCTTTGCAGATTAAATTACTTTTTAGATTTTTTTTTATTTTCTGGATGGATCACAGATTATATATTCCAAATATTTTTATTTTTTTAAATTGTTAAATAATTAATATAGCCAAGGAATTATGGAAAATAAAGAAAATGTTTATCTGAATAATATTCTTATAAACAATAAAATAACAAAATAAATTATTAAACTAATATTTTAATCAAAAATAAATTTGAAAAATAAATTTAATAAACTATTTAAATTAATTAATTTTCTTTAACTAAAGAGAAAAACTCCATAATAGCACATTTCTAAGTTTATGTCATAAAAATAGTCCTCAAAAACAAAAATGACCAAAATAGCATTTTATCTTTTAAAATTTTTTAAATTTTTTTTATTGTTCAAAAATTGAAATCTTATCCCCAAAACCCCACTCCCCAACTCTAAACACTAAAACCTAAATTCTAAACCCTAAACCCTAAACTCTAAACCCTAAACCCTAAATCCCACCCTTAACCCTAAACCCTAAATCCCACCCTTAACCCTAAACCTTAATGTATAAATTAATTTATCATTGGGATATATGTGTATATTTATCTCTTTTGAGAAAACATTAAATGCTATTTTGGTCATTTTAATACTTAAGTGCTATATTTGTGACAAAAAAATTTTTAGTGTTATTCTAGTCATTTTCCCATAACTAAATTGTTTAATTCTTTTATATAAAGCAATCAAATTTAAAATAAGATATTTTCATATTTTAATCAAAAATTAATTTTGAAAATATAGATAAATATTTCAATAATATTTCAAAATACAAAATTTAATAATATTTTAACCGACAATCAATTTTAAAATAAATTTAATAAAAATTATATAATTTGTTTACATAAAAATACTTTTAAAACTATGAATTTAATAAAACATATATTTCAATAATCTCTTAATGAAAAATAATTTCAAGTTCCCATAATATAAGTTTTTATATATTTTATATGGCCTTCAGATTGAAAAATAATATAATTCATATTTTTACAATTTATATTTGTAATTATTTTAACAATCTACATAAATTATAAATACTATTCTCTTTTTTAAAAAAAAAAATATTTTTGACACTTTTTATTGTGGGGGTTTTGCAAAACCAACCCAAAAATTCAAGTCAAACACAAAACCAACCTCTTTTTTTTTGTCATTACTATTCACTCTTAAAAAACCTAAACTCTCCTCATGTTTCCAGCTATTTACCAAATTGCCATTATTTTTAAATCTGATTTTATTTTCGAAAATTATGAAAAACCTATTACACCCTAAACATTTCTCCTTATTTACCATAATGCCATTGTCATAAATATTTGCAACCACCCAAAACCACCATTGATGAGCTCTTTAAGCTTGTGTTTATGAAATTTCAACCACTTATTTCACTTTCTAAACAAACAATACATCATTTCCTCTCATTTCCACTCTATTTTCATCTAAACAATCCTCATAACTCTCATTTTCATAAACACAAACTTCATAGTTTCGATTTTATCCACAAGTGAATCGTAAAAGTTGCTTCTTTTGCTCATATTTGGATTCTGGACGGTGGAAAAGGTTGGAAACAAGCTTTAAACCGGTGTCAAGGTAACTATTTACATGCTTTTCGTCATATCTCTGATCTGTATCGCGAAAGTAGACTGTATTATATGTCTACACATACGTGTAGAGTTACGATGCAGTCTACTTGTCAACGCACAAGTTACTTTTGCAATTGACTAAAATAATTTTTTTTGTAATGTAGACCTACAAGTACGTCAACATCTTTACCTTTGAAACCAAAAACAAAAAAATTGGTAGACTTACTAAGAAATCTACATAAAACAGGTTAGATTTGCATTTGACCAAAATTTTGACTTACCATAGTAGACTTTCGTGGAGGTCTACACTTTGTAGACTGCTAGGTAAGTCTACGGAAGNAAAAAAAAGGTAGACTGCATAAGAAGTCTACTATTTTATGTTGGTCAATTGCAAAACTAACATGTCGGGTTATAATGTAGACTTTTACTGCAGTCTACAGTTACGTAGACATTTAGTTTTGTCTACTCGTAGAAAGTCAACTTTGGTCAATTGCAAAACTAACCTCTTTCAAACAAATTTAAAAATGTAGACTGCATAATAGGTCTACTTCTAAAAGTCAAACTCTGATCGAATTCTGGTCAATTGCAAAACTAACCTTTTAAAAAATGTAGACTAAAAAGTAAGTCTACTCGTATAAAATCACATTTTTTTCAAATACAGAAAATAACCCGTGAATTTGGCAATTGCAGAAACCAACCTAAACGTAAACCTAATGTTCAGTCTAAACCTGTAAACTGAATAAAACGTCTACACGTCTGTAGACTGAATATGCAGTCTACCATGTAAAATCTATCAAAAGTGGATTTTTGTATTATTCATTAAATTTTTTCAAAACTTTTTTTTATGAAAGTGTGTGTTAGTTAATCATAAGTGTCTTGAATGATTTTCTTTCGATAATCTGTTATAGTTAGGAAGTTTTCAAATTTTTTGTTTGTCTATGTTGTTAGCTTAAAATTTGTAGATGTACTTGTAAGTCTACGTTAATTTTTTTTTAGTGAAAATGTGTGTTATTTAATCATAAAGGTCTTGAATGATTTTTAGAAGATAATTTGTTATAATTAGGAAGATATCAAAAATTTTGTTTGTCCATGTTGTTAGCTAATAATCGTAGACTGGTAAGTCTACAGTATAATTTTCTGTTACAGTGTTCTAGTTTGTAGAAATTATATAGGAGTTGTAATTTTTTGTTACAGTGTTCTCGTTTGTAGAAAGCTTATAGGAGTTGTCATCGTACCTCATTGTTGTTGGCCATTTGATATATATAGACGTTTTTCACTATTTAAATGATATTATTCACTACATTGCAATCTTGTGTGTCAGTGGACGACACTAAGTACGTGTGTTTGAGTGCTGATTATAACTTTCCATCCAATTTGTTACCCATTATACTCACTTAAACAATAAGATAAGATATTGTTCAGGCAACAAAGTTGAATCATACCACATAGAATTTGATACAAGTGAGGCTACTGATTGAGATCAAGCAAGAGCTGTTTCAGTGCATCCAGAGACAGAGGTATGTCCAAACACTCTTGTTTTAAAACTGAAAATTAGATAATGAAAGCTGGAAAACAAAACAAAAAAAAAGATTACTGAAGGAAATGAAATGTCCGGTCTCTATCTCTAGTTTGTGGAAGGTGGTCGAGTGATTCTTGGCCTTACTGGTGTCTTTGATGGACTTACCCTTGAGATGTCCAGAAAGAAAGAAAAAAGTATATTTAAGATACTGCATCGATGAAGCTTACCTAATTGGCTGGGATCCAACGACCATCCCGCTGCAACTGAGCGCCCTAAGTGCAATATCTGCCTGTTCATTTATAAAAGAAAACGTTTTTCAAATTTGTTAATTCATCTTTCATCTCTTAGTCAAACATTATGCTCAAGTAAACGTCTAGTTTCAGTAAAATGAGCAAAAGAAAATTCAAACAAATCCAGTGAATAGCC
The DNA here is from genome assembly GCA_932364175.1 of Eruca vesicaria subsp. sativa. NCBI lineage: Eukaryota > Viridiplantae > Streptophyta > Magnoliopsida > Brassicales > Brassicaceae > Eruca > Eruca vesicaria. The sequence continues at coordinate 18,457 of CAKOAT010287711.1, read as the reverse complement.
AAAGAGCTCACCAGAGCAAATTCAACAAAAGCTATGCGAGTTGAATGCAGTTGATCACCAAGAAGCCTTAGGCGAGTTACCTTCATTATTAAAAAAAGGTTTAACAAGAAAGGGGAAGAGGAACAGAGAGAAAATCAGGTAGGTTTAGGTTCTGTTCTGACCTCACCACATGCAGACTCAAAGAAGTTTCCCGTGCACCCTCTGTAAACTCGACAAACGCAAATCGAAGAACTGAATGTGGATCCCCACAAATACGACAATCAACAACCTTCACAAAACAAGAATTCTCTATTACTTCACAACCATTTATATACCTTTTAGGTCATCTGAAATTATTTGCAGTAATATTTAGCACATAAAGGCTTTAAAACCTTAGGTTTACCTATCTTACACACTCAAAAATATTGTCTAAATTAATCACATTGTCCAACACCCACAAAGAGTAAAAGATATATAAACTTAAAGCTGAAAAATAATCTTACTTGTCCACAGTTACTAAACAAGCCAGCAAGACCCTCCTCAGTCACCTAAATCACAAGGCACAGTTGTGTTAGATTTTTTTTTAACCTTTTATTCTTTCATGTACTTTTAAAAGAGTGTAACAAACTTACACTCTGGTCAATGTCAGAAACATATATTGTTCTTCTAATACTATCCTCTCTCTCAGCCTTAGAACCTGAGGCCTTGTTTGACCATCGGCCAAAGAAAAAAGAGTTGATCAAACCATACCCTCTCCATCTTTTTGTTGACCATAACATATGCTTAGCCTGCATGAGAAAAGAACAATGAAAGATCATATAATAGTTCATGAATGGCATAATTAGCTTTAAATCAAAGAGACATCTTAACTCACATTTTTTTTCCAGTCCTGCAAGGAGGAGCGAGTCACACTCAATAACTCCATATCTCCTCACCAGCTTTGACCTAAAAGTTCAAATTTTCGAAGATAAGCAAACTTACTGAGATTAAAAAAAACAGCTTTCTTGCATTACCCTGAATATTTGGTGACGGTTTTAACAGCTTCTGCCAAGCTGTACCATAGATCCATCTTCAACAGAACCAGAACAAGCTGGATAAGCTAATGACCATCGCACCTGGCCGACAGGCCCAACACGCACCGATTCTCCATCCAAGCAACACACGAACAAGATCCGACACCATAGACACCGGATTTCTCCATAACCCAGATCTGAAACCAAACTAAAAACAGTGACAAGTTGCCAAAATCAAAGCAAGAGAGACCTAAAGAGAGGAGAAATGGGACCGCTCCCGGTGGCGGTGATGAGCACCAACCGCCGGAGCAGAAAACAAGATACGGCGGCGAGGGTAGGGTTCGTTGGTTTTTTTTATTGTCATGGGCTCAGCTTATTTTTTTTTGTCACCCTTTTTTTTTAATAGGAAAGAGTACTTATATGTCAAGTCATTTTTCTGGTTAGATTAAAACTCTTTGGTTTAATTTTGGCTTGGTTAAAATTATTTTGGTTAAAACTTTAGCTTAGGTAGACTTCCAAAGAAGTCTACTATAATATTTATCTTTATTGTTTAAATAGTTTATATTATATAATCTAAAATTTTTCTTTTCATTATATATTTAGTAGACTTAGTATATATTTTTTGTTGATAAAATTTAATTCACATTTTAATTCATAAATAAATAAATTTAATTTTAAAATAAAGTTTTTTTTTGTAATCACCAATTATAGTAGACTAAAAAAAATGTTTACTATCGAAGTAGACTTTACCGTAAGTATTGGCGCTAATAGAGAAAAATAGGCTCTAAAATTCATTTTCGCTTCCCGCTAAGTTACTTTTAATTTTAAAATATTTTTTTTGATAAACACCAATTAATGTAGACTGAAATAGACGTCTACATATAAGTAGACTTTACTGTAAGTCTACTATACCCTAAATATTGGCGCCAATATTGAAAAATAGGCTCCAAAATTCATTTTCACTTCCCGCTTAATTAATTTTAGTTTTAAAATAATTTATTTTGGTAAAGACAACTTAACGTAGACTGAAATAGACGTCTACATATAAGTAGACTTAACTGTAAGTCTACTATACCCTAAACCAGAAATCTCAAACCCTAAACCCCAAATCTCAAACCCTAAACGTTTGATTGATTATAAAATAAATCTTAATCATTTTACCAAATATCATATATACAAAATATAAAGTACTCAACATTAAATATGCAATTTTGAATCATTAAAACAAAATAATTCTAAATCTAGAATCTAACCCTAAGAATCTAACTCTAAAAGACATAACATGTTAGAACCTTTGGTTGCTAAACCATTAACATTTTCTACCACATAGTTCCCAAATCAATATACATTCTTTTAAATTTTTCAATTATATGAAAATTTAATTTATATACCTCATACTAACCTTTAAATTGATGATTTATTAAAAAATTTACCAAAAACATTTTTCTACATTTTTAAAATTAAATTATTTGATTAAATTAAGATGTAGACTAAATAATAAGTCTACATTAGTCTACACAGTAGACGTTAATGTAAGTCTACCTAGTTGTAGATTTCTTTCTTAAAGTGTAGACCTCCGAAGGACAGAATCGTAAAATACATTCCACGTTTTTTGTTTGTTCATAAGGGTTAAATAGTAGTTTTAACACCCATTTAGGTTGGGTTTGCAATTGAATGAATATGGGGTACACCTTTAGGGTTAAAATGAATATTTGGGTTGGTTTTGGCAATTCCCCCTTTTATTGTTGTGTAAAAAGTATCAGTTAAGATTACAATTTAGTTATATCTATTTAACTTTAATGTTATTTACAAATTTCTTTGATTTTATAAATAATTTATCTGAATTAAAATCTTTTGATTAAATAGATGGATTTACTAAGTGTATGAATGCATTCAGATCATTTATAATCTTTGTGAAAAATATAAAAATTACATTCTTCTTAAAGCGGAAAGATATACATTATTTCATATAAATTTGAAGATTTGATATTATATTTTTATTTATATAAATGTGTAGGTGGACTACTAGCACTACTAGGACTACCTTGTACTACCTTGTATTACCTTAGATTAGATTACTATGTATTATACATGTTTATAAGAATTTTATATTCTTGTCTTATTATATATTTTTAGCAGATATAACTTATATATTTTGAATTATATGTCCACATATGTGTTTAGATATCAAATTAGTCTTATAATTTTTAATATTTCTTAAGTTATTAGAAAGATTATCACTTCCACAAAAAAACTTTCTTCACAAAAATTACATATTTTCAGAATTTTCTTTGTACAAAAATGTTATATACTATCTAAATGCATTGGTTCTACTAGGAATATTTTATTTATCATGTGGTATTGCAATACTAACTATTGTGTAATATGAACTATTGGGTACTACTATGAACTATCTTGAAATACCTTAAAATACCTTGAATTACTATGTATAATACATGTTTCTAATAACCTTAAGTTTCGTCTTATTATTTATTTTTAGAAGATATATATGATATATTACGTGATAATATGTTAATATATGTGTTTATTTGTCAAATTAGACATAAGATACTCTTAATTTTTTAAGTTGATAGAAACTTCTCATTTCCATAGAAAACATCTTTATATTTATATACTAATGTCTTGATGGAAATGCCATAATGAGAAGAATAACAGAAAATACGTATTTTTGAATTTTTTTTCCTGCCAATGTGTTATATACAATCGAAAACTGCCTAAATTGATTGGTATTACTAATAAATTTTATTTTTTGATGTGGTATTACTATAAATTGTTGTAATTTACAAAAGTATTACTATGAAAAAGGAAATATTACTACTGCCTTGAGTATTACTAAGTGTAAATATTCAAACATGTTGTATCGTTTTAACACGTTTTAGACATGTTTTTTTGTTGAAATTTTAATATGTTTTAGACAAGTTTTTTTGTTGAATTTTTAACACGTTTTAGACAAAAAACTTTGTTGAATTTTTTTATCATGTTTTAAACTTAAATTTACTTCACCTAGTTGTAAATATGGTACTAATTTAAGGTATACATGTTTTACATATATGATATAATGTTTTTTAAAAAAATTATAAATAGATGTTAAATGAAAATACCATTTTAAAAAAGAGATTCTCGAACAATACGACCAACAAAAACAAATTTTGTTGCCAGTATTTCATTTGAACCCTAGCTAATGATAAAATTATATTAGATTTTTGCTTTGTTTAGAAATTTGCTAGTCGTACTTTGAGTTGGGTCTATAGCCTAATGAAATTTTTTGATTATCGTAGATTAATTTGGGATTAATTTTATGGTTTTATTAAACTTATATACAAAATATAGTTGTGTAAATATACACATAGAAAACACGTGTTAGAGTTATTTTATTACATGTTTCTATGAGTCTAATTTTTCATAGTAGTACTTAATAAATTTAGGGTTTTATTAAACTTATATACAAAATATAGTTATGCAAATATACAAAAATAATAATAATTTGTGGTCTGGAGGTATACTCCTTATTTGTTATCAATACAGTCCCGGATTCGATATTTTCTTTCCATTAGTTTAAAGAAAGATATCTCTGATCTGATTTGATACGACTAACGGAAACAATTTTATTTTACCAAAAATTAATATAAGATTTTATTTATAAGACAAAACTATATACAAAATGAAAATTCTGTAAATATACAGAAAGATAATTCGTGGTGTGGTGTTTGGTTACATGTTTGTTAACTAGACAACCAAGTTTCGGTAATTTATTTGGTTAGTATTTATTTTATTTTTAAAACAAAATTATATTCAAAACATAGTTGATGTGATTATACAAAAAGTAACGTATGGTCTAGTGGTATTTTCTTTGATTCTAAACTTTACAACTCTGAGTTCGATACTCAGTAATTTTAATCTTATTTTTAAATTTTTTAATAAGTGGCAATTTTATAATTATTTCATCATTTTTCTATTATGGTTTTCCTAGTTCTGCAGTTTTTTGCGCTGTTGCAATGAAATTTCTTTAAAGAATCTCCATTTATGGGTTATTATTGTTATTTACGCATCAAAACTATAATTTTATCTATATTCATCAATTTTATATATTATATTTACGAAAAACAAATATATTTTTCTTTATCCTCATTATTGATATGATTTAGAATCACGAAGAACATAATATTACATGACATAGTGCTCACAAGGCCCTCAAAACCTCAAGATCATACTACTAATATGATTTAGAATATTTTTCTTTTATCTTCACCAAGAAACCCTCTGCCTTTGCGTCCAAATCACGTTCCACAACTTTGAAATACACCGAAAACATTTGTATAAATATTTTCAACCACAAACAATCACAAAATACCAAAATCTAAAAAAACCCAGAAATTCACATAAACGATTAGTCTCAAAGGCTAAGTGAAAATACATCCGCCAACTTCAAAAGAAAACAACTCATGGTAACAACTAGGCAAACCTTCATGGAACTACAAATCCGCTTAACCAAAATAAACTATATATAACACAATTACTTAACAACATATTATATCTAACACATAACTTGAAAGAAAATGGAAATAAGTGGCATCATCTAAAAACCATAAATGTTTTCTAACACTATAATTTTGAACTAAATTGTAAGTAAAGAAAATGCAAGCTTAGTCGTCTAAAGAAAAAGAATAAAATAAGTTGAGATTAATCAAGTATTTTTATAATAATCTAAATATATCAAATAAAAATATTTTGATAAAAACTAAGGTTTACCAAATTCTTTAATTCTACTCATATTATTGTAAAAAATTATATGGTGAGTTCTACTCATATTTAATTCAATCTATTATTTATATAATTTTGAGAACATTGATCTAATATATAAAATTAAATGTAAAGATATTTATACAAATTACCCAGGCGTAGCCCGGGGAAAGTCGTTCGCTAGTAAGAATAAAGTCCCCTAATATATGGAAGGGAAGAAAAATGCCATTCATTAAAAAATTATTTAAAAAAAGAAAAAAGGACAAAAACGCGTTTTGAGGTTTCTAACCTCGCATGTAGTATAATTAATAATCTTATATGTATCCCAAACATAGAAAACTAATAAAAATTAATCTCTGACTAATCTCCGACTAATCCCCAACTTTTTACTAACTCGCTAGGTCCACACCAACCACCCAACTAGTGCCTATCGTCTTTTCTAACTGAGGTCTGACTTGGTTATATTTTCTGCATTCTCAAAAATCTTGTTCCTTTTGGAAATCTAGAGAAAAAGAAAAGATCATAAAATGGAATTAGGCAGTGTGTATGGTGGGAAAAGAGAAGACGAACCACCCAACATAAAGCAAGGCGGGATGAATCAGATATCCAGAATATTTAATAACACCTGAATAGAGGATTTGGAATTTCCAGATATCATATTTTGAATATCCAAGCTAAAATTTGAACATTTGTGAATATTAAGATCTATTTCTTAAAAAAATAAAAATTAAATTATTACTATCTATTTATTTTATTTAAAAGTTATTTTATAAAACAACTGAAAGATGATTGCAATTTAATAAAAACAAATTTGATTTTTTATTTTATAGAAAAATATATATAATATACATATATAAATATAATTATATTTTAAAAATATATAATAAGTCTGGATCTGGATATTTGGACTTAAAATTTCTCTATCGGATCCAGGTATCCGTATTCAGATCTGTAGGATCTGTAAATCACTATCCAAACCTGGATCCACACCCCAGATGATATCTCTATTTCGGAGCGAATTGAAACAGATCCTGAATCAAATAACGGATAATGAATTATAATCTCAGAAATATCATAAAACATACACATTTTTTTAATAGATCAAATTTTTAGTTTCTATAAAACGATCATTGATATAGGTAATTAGATAAATTATATTATATTTTGAATGTGAATTAAAATTTATATTAACATGTTAAGATATTTATTTAAATTTTATTTTTAAAAATAAAATTTATTGTTTTGGATAGAAACATATTTTATATATTATTAAATAAATAATAATATCTCTAATGGGAATTCTATCCATTGGAGTTTTAAAATGTATATGTGAGGGGCAAAGGTAGTGAAGAGGAAGGGGAGTTACCTGACCCCACCATAGTTTTAAAATTATTTGTTTTTGTTTTTAAAAAATAATTATTGACTCCGCTGAAAAGAAATTTGACCCCCAAAAAAAGGATTTAACCCACAAAAATAATTAGAAAACATTTAAATTAAAGACATATTTTAATTTGTTAAAAATTTTAATTTGAACTTAAAATTTAGCAAAAATATTTTTCATTTAAATTCTAGTTACATATTTGTGTTAAATCCAAATTTTAATGGGTTCAAATGATATTCCTCTGTGTACTTCACAATATCTAGAAAAATTATGTTTCTAAAAACATGTATATTTGACTATTTTTTTCTAAATTTTAGAGTGAGTATTGTTTTCTTTTTTTTTTTATGGAAAACAATCCAGAATAATTTTTCTTGTTATACTCTGCTCCTTTTTTTATATTATTTTACGAGAAAACATTTAGGATTTATGTTCATGATTTAAATATTTTCAACCGTTAGTTATATATTTAGAAACTAACTAATATTTTAATTTATTACATCTGAATAGAAAATTTTCTTCAATGGACGATAGTTTCTAAAATAGAAACAAAAATCATTAAAATATTACAAAACATTATTACAAAATCATATCGGTGATCAGTTCAAAGTGATTGTCATATTTTTTTTATAAAAAAATATTTCAAAAATATAGTAAATGAAACTGTGATAAAAACAATTTCCAAGCTGTAGGTGATCTTAGAGTATATATGTATTTTTGATGGTTTATATATTATATTTTAGAAATAAAAAAATTCCGACCCCGGTACAAAAAGTTTCTGGCTACGCCAGCACATATGTGTATATGTATATCTTGTATATATGTATATGTAATTTTGTGGTTTACTATTTTGTGGATTAAACATATCCATTAAGAACCTTTAAATGATGTTCTCCACAAAATAGTAGATGTTGGTGTCAAAATCGGTCACGACGGAATCAATGGCTAAAGTTTCCGCAAAAAATAAAAATATGTTTTATAAAACTCGATAAGTCGTTTTATACAACTCGAGAAGTCATTTTATACAACTCGAGAAGTCGTTTTATAAACTCGAGAAGTCGTTTTATAAAACTCGATAAGTCGTTTAATAAAACTCGAGGAGTCGTTTTATAAAACTCGAGAAATCGTTTTATAAAATTAAAGGAAATTTCCAAACAAAGGAAATCCGCAGAAAACTTGGAAATCGTTATCTCGGAAGAATGAAACAAACGCCGATTACATGATCGTCTGAGTTAAGCACAAAACCGCGAAAAACCGCATCCTCCGTAAACCGCGAGCTGGTTCGGCCGAACTAGCTCGCCGTACGGCGAGCTAAGTGGCCTCGAGCTATCTCGACCAGACTAGCTCGCCGTACGGCGAGCTAGTCGCTCCTTGGATAACTCACCGTACGGCGAGCTGGTTATCCCAAGCCTCGATCTCCCACGTCCTCGATTCAAGGCATACGTCCTTCGGCACGATCATGTTCGAACCACGGTCGCAATGTCTCTCGTTTCGTCCCGATCCGTCCTATCGTTTGAGTTTTACGATAAAAACCGTAAAGTCTTGTTTTCTCGAAAGAAATTAAGGAAATCGTATAAAACGGCAACGGTTAAACAAAACACCGAACATTGCCTAAACTATACGATTTACTCGAGATTTTTCATGAGAGATCGTAAAAAACGCGTTTTTAATAAAACTTCGAGTGAATCGTAGAAAACGACAACGATTAACCGAAACATCGAACATTTCCAAACTTTACGATTAACTCGAGAAAATTATTTACAAACGGCATCGCATCAGGAAACGATCTCGTATAAAGTCGTAAAACGGTTTTACCGCAAAACGGCTCGAAAAGTCCGAAAACGCGATAAAAGCCTATCTTGCGACTCTAACGAAATCTAACCCAAAGATACGACGACGTTTTGACGATTTACTCACATAAAGAAGATAAATGTCAAGTTTGAGGATAAATAGAAGATTTCCGCGGGAAAAAAGAAAAGAAAAAGATAAATGAAAGATTCTCGATAAAATCGAATCTGGGCGAAATGGAAGGACCAAACCACCAAGGAAGGGAGTATATAAGCAAGAGGCATAGGACAGAAGCAGAGGACGATTTTCAGAGCTCTCATCTGAGTCTTTTACAACTTTTCTAGACTTTGAATTTTCCGCACTTAGAAACCTAGGCTTTATTCTCGACAAGTTCGGTTTCTATGACTGGCACTCAATTACTAGACAAACTCGCCCAGGCAGTTCGATCTCTTTTCCAGCTCTATCAACGGAACTACGTTCGACTTGATCCTCGAAAGGGGTACGTAGTCAGCCTTTCATAAGGTTCAGTCCGAAATCAATCAAACTCTCATTTTCTTATCTTTTTCGTCTTTTGTTATCGAGATGCGACTCGACTAGGTTTAGGGTTTTATGTTGATAACTGATATTAATCAAATTACCCTAAGGAGTGAATTACTTTCTCAAATAAGAGGTTCAGTTGTAGTACTTAGGGATTGAATCCACAAGGAACTAAGGAACACAAAAGATATAATCCTAAGTGCTTATGCTAGGTTGATTAAGGTTTAAAAGTAAATTGCAGTTGTGAGCAATGGTGAGTTGCTCAAGAGAATTGGTTTAGGTTTTAAACAATAAAAGAAAGAACAGATTCAAGGTTGCTATTCAGATAATCAGGATTATAATGTTATAGATGTCTTTATAAGTTGCTTGCAAGATATTAAAGAACTTCAATTCTTAGATAAGTCTATTAGCAGTCGCTATTAGACTTGTCCATTGATCTGACTGCCGGAAATATCGACCGATGGGTTGATAGCGATATCGGACGATATGGATAGCTGTCGATCAATTACTCTATAGGAGTATCGATCGATATAGCTTCAGATCGAATTGGACATGTGTTCACCAAGATCATAGACCGGCTCTCGTTCGTCCCTAGAGGATCTCAGCTTATACCAGATGATTTCAGGATGATGATTAACAAGTTAAATCATTCCATGGTCATACTCTAGTTAGCTACTCTAGAGTAAGCATTAGGGTTCATCAGGATAATGAATATAACAACTCAACAATCCATAGTTGGGGCTAATCCCTCATAACTATTTGAACCATAAATCTAACAAGTGAATCTACTCAGACATGGCTAAGTAATTCATAGCAGCAAGGTAATAATAGAAATTCATTAGACTAGAAGATTGAACTCTTGGTTCTTTTGAACAACAAATCTCTTTGTGTGTTTCTTCTAAATCTGGAATTCTATAACCTTTTATGAAAATGAGAATAAGATGAAAAGAATACTTTTATAAATCAAAGAACTAAGAACACAAAAAGCATTCAAAGGTAAAAAGGTACAAAAAGCATGTAAAAGCACACCAGCATAAGAAGCATGTGCATAACTATAAATATGAGTTCCATTAGGTTAAAAACCCGTCAGGGGCAATCTTGTAATATTGAGAGAACTTGGGCTTCAAGGCCGAGTCAACTTGTTCTTCACGCTCGATATCGATCGATGGTACAAGGCGTATCGATCGATTACACAAGGCGTATCGATCGATTACACAAGGCGTATCGATCGATTAATTCGTCATCTTCTACGGAAGCGTCGTCGATCGATTACACAGGATGTGTATCGATCGATATGTATCTCTAGATATCGACCTTGTTGTCTGATCTTTATAGTCATCTCGGGAAAACTCTCCTTTAAGTCCATAAGGGCACCTAAACCATGACTTTACTCCAAAATGCTCCTGAACCTCAAAACATACATAATAGACTCCAAAACATATATATATATATATATATATATATATATATATATATATATATATATATATATATATATATTATAAAATCATATAAATACCATGGTTAAAAGTGGGTCAAAACCATGGTATGTCAACTCCCCCCCAGGCTTAACATTTTGCTTGTCCTCAAGCAAATACAACAGTTATTCTTTGAAAGAAGTTTTAAAACAGCAGGGATTCAAACAAATCTTAACTTAAGATCATAACCTCTACTTTGTTGCAAGTCACATCTCATATTACTAACTACAGAAGTACATTATACCATATCCTAGCTTAGTAACCAAATTCATCTAGCCAATCAATTTAGCAATCCTGTCTGTCTATCCCCTCTACTGATTTCATTTATGCATAAAATAAAAGTGAAGGCTTTACCTTGGGAGTATCGATCAAGGAACACTTGGATTCAACTCAAACAAGTTTCATGCATTCTTATTCTGGTTTCTTTTCTCCCTATATCTCCCTTCTCTGAATCCCAAATATTTTTTTTTTCTTTATATCAATCCCAATGAACAACAAATGTTCATCTTATTGATCTTTCTACTTTTTGTAGTCTTTTCTGACAAAGTGTAGGCGAATAGTGGGGTCATGGGTAATGTACCTCTCCCTCTCAGGAAATCATCTCAATCTTTTATATTTCTCTTTTATGGATGCCAAAGGAAGGAGAGAAAGAAACCAAAATTATCAAGACTTTTACCTTCGAGACTTGCAGGAGGATTCCGATCCCTTGTATACCAAGCCCCAAGACAAGCAATAAATGTCAGGTTAGGTTGGAAATCAGCTTTGGTTCTTCCAAACAATCATGAAAAGTGTTGTCATAGGTGACTGGTGATCCACTTTAGCATCTATAGTACTTTATGCAATCAACAATTCTAAGAATGGTGCTAAAGAGTGGTTAGATAAAAAGTAAAATTTTTGAAATCTTTTTGTCCCCTTCTTGACTCAATAAAACCAATTTTGAAAACATTTAATAAGATCAAAAAGGTAAAGTAGCATCAGTAATCTCCACTCCCCCAGACTTAAATCATACACTGTCCTCAGTGTATAACCAGTCGAAGCTAGTGCATAAATAAATAAAGTATAACTGATATCCAAAATTGTGAATGATATACCTGACCGATGTTCGTATCGATCGATGGTGAGTCATTTCCATCGATCGTCATGGATAGGTCTGTGTCGATCGATATCGACAAGGTCTTATCGGTCGATAGTTGTAGTGATCATCTGAAATAAATAAAACGAAAGTAATAAGTAAAAATAAAATAAAACTAAGAAAGAAAATACCTAATAGTGGGTTGCCTCCCACTCAGTGCTTAGTTAAAGTCATTTAGCTTGACTATGGAGGTATGGTGGCTAGTGATGTGAATTGCAGGTACTTGTTGGGAAACAAGTATCCTCCTTGTCTTGTGATTCTTCAAACCATGAAGTTAAAAAGCTTCTTGTGGCTTTCTCGCTTCTGGTCATACTAACTTTCAATCCTTGGACCTCATAGTGGATTCTCTGTAGCCACTTCTCAATGCTTGCTATGCTGAACTCATGTTGTCCAATCTTGCTGTAGGTTTTGGATGTTGTGCACACGGGAAGGGATAGTATCGACCGATCTCGGTGTAGTTCTGTCGGTCGATGTGGATGGATGTCCATCGGTCGATGATTTGAGAGGCACGTCGATCGATGGGGTGGTGCAGGTCGGTTGGCGAGCTGTCTCTGGATGTTTTCGATCTCTTTCTGAATTCCTTCTGTTGTGCATTCCAATCTTTGAACGTCACTCTGTACCGGGAACCACATCTTGTCGAGTAATCTGTATGCTTCATCTCCACAGGCTTCAATAGATTTGTAGATATCTCTTGTGATGTCTTCAATTTCTTCTCTGGTACAGAACTCTGGTGCTTTAGTATCGGTCGATGTACAGGGTGGTTCATCGATCGGTAGCTCTTGTAGGTAACTCTCGATAGGCTTTTCTATGGTGGTTTCGATCGATGCTGCTGAGGCTGTATCGGTCGATTTGCGCTTCTGAGATTCTAGTTCTTCGCGAAGTGCATGTACTTCTTCTTGTAGGGCTTTCCTCTCTTTGCGAGCTAAGTCATTGCCGGTCTTATTCCAATGTAATTCTCCTTGAAGTGATGCTATGGCTCTTTCATGTTCAGACCTCAGTGATGCCATCTCCCAGTTATGTTCACCAACTCTTCCATTGATCATGTATATGACCTCTGCTTGTGTTTAGAGCTTGCAAACTGGAACTCCTTTAGCAAACTGTTCAGCGTGCTCTGGTAAACAGAAACAAGAGCACTCCATCAGTAATTCTCTATTCAGCAGCTTCCCAATATCTTCTTTGGAAACATGGATGATGTCTCCAGCTACTCCTCTTGCGAAGCCATTCTCATCTCTGTAAATTCCATATTCGTCTTTCTTTTCCCATAAGAACTGACGAATCCCGGATCTGAAAGCTCGTTTCCCAAATTCTCTATGTATATCGCTCGATGTGATTCTCCATGTATCGATCGATGTGTGGTGGAATTCTGGATAGGCTGAATTGGTCATCTGAAGAATGTCTGCAACGTCTTCTTTGGAGATTGGAATGATTCTTCCATCTTGTGCTCGTGCATGGCCATCTGGATCCCTGAAAATACCAAATTCATCTGGAATTAGTAATGTAAAATCGAAATTATGTGTTTGTACCTCAGATGGTGTAGGATCGGTCAATAGGATGTCATGTGAATCGGTCGATAATTGGAGAGACGTGTCGATTGATGGATGTTGGTCCGTGTCGGTCGATACGTCTGCATCCGGTGTGGTCGCATGTATCAGTGGAGCTGTATCCACTGCGAAACTTTCATGGTAATTGCTTGCCCAACTCCCAATTGAGTAGTCTCCGTCTTGTGGGTCGTGTGGGATGTACAGGTCGTCGCTCGTTGATTCGAAACGTCGTTTGAGCGATCTGGGTTGGGGCATATCGGTCGATGGAGGATGATCTATGTCGATNCATCCGGTGTGGTCGCATGTATCAGTGGAGCTGTATCCACTGCGAAACTTTCATGGTAATTGCTTGCCCAACTCCCAATTGAGTAGTCTCCGTCTTGTGGGTCGTGTGGGATGTACAGGTCGTCGCTCGTTGATTCGAAACGTCGTTTGAGCGATCTGGGTTGGGGCATATCGGTCGATGGAGGATGATCTATGTCGATCGATGCTATGAAGATAATGGATGGGAGAGGAGGTCTTTCTTCGTCTTCCCGAAGAAATCTAAACTCTGTGGCTCGTTCCTCTTCATAATCTTCATCATACTCCTCCTGAGTGGTGATACTAGCCAGTTCTGGCATGTAATGATCGTTCTCCCAATCATCTATGTGAATATTGCTGTCTGGAAACTCTTCTTCGATCTCTTGGAATAGCCTGTCGATCGATGACCAGGTATGCTCATCGGTCGACTCTGGTTGACTGGTATCGGTCGATGGAAGAAGGCTGCCGGTCGATATGTCTGGATCTGTCTCGTACTCGGCCATTGAATCATACTCGTGGTCACAGAAACAAGTTGCTACGAGTTCTGGGCTCATTGTCCTTAAATTCTTGATGACTTGAACATGATTGTAGTGGATGGTAGGGTCTATGAGGGTTAGGCAGAGCTTATTGGATTTGAGGTCACAAATAGCTCCAACTGTTGCTAAGAAGGCCCTTCCAAGTAGTAGAGATGTCTTGAAGTTAAGCTTGTTCTCCAGGACGTGGAAGTCGGTAGGAATTAGGGCATCTCTAATCTGTACCTCAAGGTTTCGAACTATGCCTCCAGAGTGCTGCTGAGAACAATCCACGAAGATGAAAGATTCTTCAGTAGGCTCTATCTTCAGACCTAGATGTTCTGCCATGATCTTGGGTAGGATGCTAACTCCAGATCCTGTGTCGCAGAGGGCACGAGGGAGCTCAAAACCTCTTATGGAACATGGTATTGTGAACTTCCATGGATCACTCTTCTTTTCCAGTGTGATCTTCTTCTTTAGACTGTCTCTGACTTGGTTAAACATTCTCTTGATGTCTTCTTCTGTCTCTCTGGTTTCTCTGAAAAACATCCACAATCTGTGTGAAAAGTAAGCTTCTTCAAAGGGTTTCTCTTTAGGTATTCTCAGAACTCTCTTTCTGAAGCTTGACAATTCTTTCTCATTAGCTTCCCTTTTATTAGGCTTGGGGATCTTCTCTTTCCTTTTTCTGAGAACTCTTCCATGATTTTCCTTTTCTATCTCCATGGGCTCAAAGATGTCCATGGGTCTCTTCATTATGGTAGTGGGAAGGTTACTGGAAGTTCTAGGCTGCTTTCGGAGTGTATCAAGTCGTGCAACGTCGATCTTTGGAAGTTGCACTCGACGTTGGGGTACTGTGTATCGATCGATAAGAACTGGAGTTGGTCGGTCGATATCATGGTCTTCATGTCGAGCGATGGGATGGTCATTATGTCGATCGATGTCATGAGAATCGATTCGGATAGGCACGGGCGGAGTGGGTGTCGTGCTGCGAAGTCTTCGTGTGACATAATATTGACGGCACTGCATTCGTAAAAAGCTTCGTCTAAGTCCATCGATCGACACTCGTCAAAGTCTATCGATCGCTGTACTCTGGAAGGTATCGATCGATATTCAAGAGATGATATCGATCGATAGTATTCGAGTTCGAGTTCTGAGTCTGTCTCATTGTCATCTTCAGAATCTTTCAGCTTTTGCCAAAAGTCATCATCTAGGATGGCATGCACATCATGGAGAGTAGCAAACTCTCCCATTCCCTTTGCTAAAATTTCTTGCTTCTTTAGTGCTTCTCCTGTTTGAACAACTTGAGTCTCCAACTTCTTCACATAAATGTTTAAATAATCAAGCTTGGTGTTGAGGTTGGTGTAGACAGAGTCGATCTTTCCATTGAAGTCCATCTGAAGTTTCTGCTGACTCTCTAGAACTTTGTTTAGCAGAGAATTTTCTTGCATTCTGGAAAAGAATTTTCTTGCATTCTGGATCTGGCCGAGCGTGGCCGTTATACTTTTCGGACTGGCCGTGTGCGGCTCTGTGTCCCTGCCGCTTTTGCGGCTTTATTAAAAATCAGTTTGCGTTTTTAAGCGTGTTTTTATTCGTATGAATGTAGCGGGAAGAATATGAGTTGATATTGAGGGAGGTCCGCAAGTAGTCATCTCGCATTCCTTTCCCTTAGTGTATCGCTTTATTCGTTTGCTCGTTTTAGGATGTTTTAGCAAATCGAGTGAGCGTTTAGATATAGACGAAGAGACATGCCTTTAGGATCTCGATTCATGCCTTGAGACGTTAGCGACCAGTGTGCTGGGTTTAGGGCAAGACATAGGTTTACTTTCGGATTGAGGCTATGCGATGACTAGTTGGCTTTGGTTTTGCCTGTTGCGATTTTAACCTGATTCCATACCGATATAGAATCCGCGGTAGGTTCTCGGCTTATTCAATTCGTCTGGTTGAAACCGAGCATCTCACCGGGAAAAATTTCTAAGTTGCCCGGAAGTGCTGACCAAAAGTTTGGATTTCTTTTATAGCGCTATTACCCTTGTGTCGGGTGTTCGAGAGCTATCTCTGCGAGATAAGTTAAGTTTGTTTAGGACTGTTGCGAGTTTGTTGTGATCAGCAACAAACTATTTTTAAGTGATAGATGTTTAGGTTGTTTGGGCCTTCACGAAGGGTACGTACGTTAAGAAGTTTTGCGTATTTTATAGTCGCGAACGGACTGTTAGGTCTTCCAAGAAAGTGACTTTATCGAGGAAGATATTGGTATCGAAAAACTGTCCTTCAGGGGTCTGCGACGTCTCGCAATGCCGAAGATTGGTTTTTATTTCATATGCCGCGTTTCATGTTCGAAACGTTTGCGGGTTTGAAGATGTTGCGCAGTGTTGCGAGGGTTTTGACTTAAACCTCCTTTGCGGTGTTGACATGAAGGAAATACTAAGATAAGAAGAGATGACCATTGGTACGAGCGTGACCATGAAGAGCTTGACCATATGGTCAACTACAAATAAGATGACCATTGGTGCAAGCGTGACCATGAAGAGCTTGACCATATGGTCAACTACAAATAAAATGACCATTCGTGTAAGCGTGACCATGAGGAGCTTGACCAAATG